>CAUYUJ010002491.1:0-40000 GCA_963575745.1 Prorocentrum cordatum
TGATGCGGGTCAGCTCTGCGCGGCCCCGGCAGTTGAAGTACGTGAGCTTGAAGCGCTTCGCCGCGGGGTCCATGCTGACGGCCAGAGCCCAGTAGGCAGCGTAACAGGGGAGGGGCGGAGCGATCCTTCCCTCCTCTCCTCCTCCCCAGGGCCCCCAAACCCTGCCCTGGCCCTCCCCCCCCCGGGGCCGCCCGGCGCACCCAGGGGGGTGGGAACGCGCCTGGAGCCCAAACGGCTACGGTGAGGGCGCTGGATAAGGGATGAGGAGTCCAGGGCCCGAAAGCTTGTGGAGCACAATTTGAGGCTTGGCCATGGATGCCACCGCCGCCCTCATCCGATGATCGGCGGCGAGCCCGGGGGGGAATGGAGAAGGGGCGGGCCTTCTCAGAAGGCTCGGAAGTCCCCAGGCCTTCTGAACTTTCTAAGCCTTCCCCGAAGACGCAGAACCTTCTCAGAAGGCCCGAGGGCGTCTGAGAAGTTCCGCCGCCTTCTGAGAAGGCCTCCTCCCTCTCACTTCCCCGCCCTTCGCTCGCCGCCGATGGATACCACCGCCGCCCTCATCAGGTGAGGAATCCTCCAGGGCATGAAGCCTTCTGGGCGCGCTCCTTAACGAATGCCCCCGCCGTATACGGCACGGAGCCAGGACGAAAACCTACCCCAGGGGGGGGGGGGGGGGGGCAGTCGGGGCCTCGGAGGCCGCGGAAGGGGGAAACAACGATCTCCTCGGCTCCTCGCGCGCCGTGGACAGATCACGACGGCAGGTGCCTGCCCATGTTCCGCACGGGTGCCCTCACTGGGCCCCATGGCCATCCAAAGACGACTCGGCTGGGCGTCGCTCAATGCGGGGGGGCGATAACATTCGCCGGCCCAACGGGCCAGAGGCGTGCTAAGATCTCCAGTAACTGGTTAACAATTCTCTAGTTCGCGCGCGCGGGGCAGCCCCTGGGGGTCCACGGACGAAAAGTACCCCGGCAAGGTCCTGAGAGAGTCCCGGGAGGAGTCCCCCAGAGCGCTCCAGGAGCGCTCCATGAGCGCACCAACAGGGCTCCGAGACGTCCCCGAGAGCCCCAAGAAAGGCCAAGAGGCCCCCAAGAGGCCCCCAAGATGGTACCCGAGGGGTCCGACATGCCACAAGATCGCTCCAAGACGCCCAAGATAGCCCCCAGACGCCCCAAGAGGCCTCCAAGAGCACTCCCAAGAGGGCCCCCGGAGGCAAAATTCATTGTTTTTCCTTTGGTTTTTGAGAGATTTTGGAGCTTCCACCTTTTCGGTTCCCGACGCCCCAAGACGGCCCCAGAGGCCCCCAAGATCGCCCCAAGAGGGCCCAAGAGGCCCCCAAGAGGGCCCCAAGATTGCCCAAGAGGGCTCGAAGACGGCCCAAGAAGCCTCCAAGACGGTCCAAGAGGGCCCCAAGAACACCCCCAAAGGGGCCCCAGAGAGGGAACACGAAACAAAATTTCGAGCCCTCGGCCCTAAAAAGCCCCCATACGAGGCCCCAGGAGGCCCCTAAGAGGCCCCAAAAGGCCCCCACGAGGCCCTCAGGAGGCCCCCAAGAGTCCCCCAAGCGGCCCCAGGAGGCCCCCCAAATGCCCCCCCGAGCGCCCCAGGAGTCCCCCAAGCGGCCCCAGGCCCCAGGAGTCCCCCAAGCGGCCCCAGGAACCCCCAAAGCGCCGCATTGACACCAGGCCCTCGGGCAAACGGCAGACATGAGACCGTATGGGCCGGCGGAATGAGCGAAGCGATTAAATAAAGGGGGGGAGGGGGGGAGAAATGTGCACTTTTCGGGCCCTAGATAGATGCCCCCTTTTGGGCCCGAAGGGGCTCCTGTAGAGGCCCCAGAGAGCCCCTTTTCTGCAGCCCTCGCTGCACCCCCCATTCTTCGCCCCCCCCATTGCGCGGCACCCAACTCGGGATGAAAAGCTGGTCCCCCGGGGAAGGGCCCACACCTCTGGAGATCCGCGTTTTGAAGAAATCACGACGTCGGGGGTCTGGGGAGGCGGGCATACGTGGGACGTTGACTGACTGACTGACTGACTGACTGACTGACTGCCTGACTGTGGCATCGCATCCCTGGCGAACGCGCTCGCAGATCAAAGAACATCGGCGCACTGGGTACAGTGATGATGCGCTGTAAACGAAAATTGCCAACTGTTGTCTGGGCCCCCCCGGCGCCTGCTGCCAGCCCAGTTTCCAGCCCTGGGCGGTAGCCGAAACCGTATCGGATCGGCTGCACCAGGATGCACCACAGCACCACGCGAGAACCCGGCCGCACCCGACGGTCAGAACATTTGAGCAAGGACCGACCGTCCCGGCATCGTTAAAGTTCTACCACGACATGTTCTTAGAACCCCCAAAATGTCCTAATAACAAAAGCAGTGTTCTTAGAGCATAAACCAGATGTGTTAAAGCACGGCAATATCAACCAGAAATGTATTTAACATCCCGTGGAAACCACGAGAGGTTCTTAGAACATTGCTTGGTAGGGCTATAAGCGAGCCAGGGCGCTTCGCCGCTGCTTGAAACATCGGAACCGCACCGGATCGAACCAGTCGGACTCGATGTCGAACAAGATCGAGCCAGCCTGGGCCCTCCGACTCAAGCCGGCTCCAGGATCCGGCCGCCCTGGGGCCACGAGGCGTCTCCGACGGCGGACAAGGTTTCGTCTGCACAACCATCGTGCTACCACTAGGTCGGGCCTGTCCCCCTACAGGGGGATTTTGGACGAACAAATGCTGAAAAAATACTCCAAAGATGCCCAAAAATACTCACACAACCAAAAAGAAGTCCCCAGACTATGTTTGGACTATTTTTGAATCTCCCCCCTGTAGAGGGACAGGCCCGACTTAATGATACCATCAGCGACGCACCATGAGGAACAAGAGGGTTTGTCCTGGGTCACAAGCAGGCTCTACGACATAAGTCTCAGGAGCGGCCCGAAAAAAAACCCTGCGGTTGATGCGGCGTCGGCGCACGCAAATGCTTTTAACACCGCGGACGATCATTCAACCTTGAATCGATCGGGGCCGCGATCGTTCAAGATTGAGTTCAGTCGGGTCCAGTGGCGTTACCGTGTCCATCGGTGCTTCCGCATCGCAGAATCTAACCCTGCACGCCTTCGCCGGCGTCGCAGGCGCGCCAACGCCGCATGAACCTACCGTAGAGCCTTTCAGGCTCGTGGATCGCTGTGGGAATACCCACAGAAGAAGTCCACACCGATGACAGTCGCCAGCCTGGCAGCGCCGGCCGCCGCAACTCTGGTTCGGACCACGGGGCGGGCCGACGAAGAGAAGCGGGCCAGGCAAGAAACAGAAACGGGCCGGAGAGCGAGGAGCCGAGCGAGAAGGGGAGGGGGCGAGAAAGGGAGGGGAGCGAGGAGGAGGAGGAGGAGGGGGAAGCGGAGGGAGTGGAGGAGGAGATAGAGGAGGAGGAGGAGAAGGAGGAGGAGGAGGAGGACGCTAAGATAACCGATGGTTAGCTTCAATAACAGAGGGTGGAGCCGCATCCAGCGACGGCCTGGTCCAAATCCCCCGCTAAGCGGGAAACCTGGTCTAGGCCGATGCCAGAAGCGGCTCGGGCGGGCCAACTAAGCCTCACCCCGCTTGAACTTCTCGAGGAAGGCCACACCCGTTGGCGCGGCCGGTTTGCATTATCTGAGAAGATTATGGGCGCTTCGGATGGCATGAGCGCCACACGTTAAGCACATGTATGTGCCCTTACTTGGTATGACCATATCACGTGATGGGTCAACGTAGCGTGCGCCTATGAACACATTGCTTAGAGAGCGGGCGCCCTCGATCCCCGCGCGTGGCAGCGCGCTCACGCAGGGTGTGGCTAAAAACTCCGTGGCTGCCTTATTACCGTGGGAGTTCGTAGATATAACCGAGCAGCACACACTGCAGGCGAACCGACAAGTGAGCCCTGTCTCGCCTACTGGGATCAAAGTGTGCGCACTCTCTCGGAGAAGTCTGGCAAGCTTCGGTCGAGGGTTAAAACTGGGCCCCGAAGTCTTTTTGGCCTGAGCTTTTGCTCGGACACGGGGCCTGGGCTGGGGTCCCGAAGACCCGGCAAACCTCGAAATAAAAATGTCACACGCGCGGGTCCTCACTGCGCGGGTCAGACTCAGCAACCTGGACGGCCTCGACCACACCTGGCGGGAGCTGGATCTGCTCGGACATTGCCTCCGCCAACTTATCTGCGATACGAGCACCAACCCCAGAGAACCACAGGACATCTTTTTTCAACAGCCTGCTGAGGCGACATGTGCGACTCGATCTTCAAGACTGTGGTCGTTTTGGCCCGTAGCAGGCGCTGAACCCGGCGCCAAACACTCCGATGTTGTTCTGGAAATATGTCGAGCTCGATTTTGGCGACGCTTTCCACAACATACGAGGAGTCCGTGACATAGATCAGAGGGTGGCCCAGCGGGGCCTCCTCCAGGAACTTTAGAAACGCGGCAAGCCCCCCGTGGTTGATAGATTGGGCCCCCCAGGTGCCTCCAGCAGACGCCCGAGCAGCTCTGAGGTCAGGAACGGGATCGGAGATATCGAAACCCTCGAAATCCATGAGCCCAAGAGACGCGTCTGAATCTTGGGCCTCCTGAGTACTTACCTCCAGAGGCGGCGCCAGCTCCGACAATAAACTCAACCCCTTGTGGGAAGTCGCCGAAGGCGTGGAATGAAATCTCGGCTTCGTCTGGAGGTCTTGGATCATGCGTCCACTCCGAAGGAGTGGGGCCTCGAAGCCACGCAGCTGGCTGCACCTCGACCTGGGCCCTTGCCCTGTGCGCGTAAAAATTGCCGCTGGCGACTGAGGGCAGGTCGTTGTTCGCAGTACATTCCCGAATCCTGTGAAAAGTCGCATCGACATGACCTCCGTCGCAGCGGTCGCATAACATCGAAAAATCTGGCGCGTCGATGACATATTTAATTCTCTGATTGGCCCATTGGCCTCCACAGCAAACGTTGGTGAGGGCTCCTGCCCATCGATAATGTTCGCGATCTCTAGCTCGTCGTATTTGTTGTCTAACATCCGAAAGGCCGATGCCGTATTCATTGTTTTCGCTCTCGTAGTGTTTAGCAGCGCGCTTCCATAGCATACGACGAACTGAATCAGCTAAATCTTCTCGGATGTCTTCTAGGTCGAGGGCCCCCTCTTCAAGGATCTCTGAAGTAGCCTGGTAGACATTCCCAAAATCAGATACCCAATGCATAGGCCCCACAAGATCCCAGTTTATGCCGAGCAAGGTGTTCACTACGGCCCCCGCGGGGCCCTTGACATTTCGCCATCGATGCTGTGAGTTAGCTCTGGCACGTGCAACATGTTCTGCTCAGTCTCTGGCAGCGAAACTTCTCTGCTCGACGCCTGCTGTGAGGATGGTCATCCAGCTGTCGGGCATGCGAACAGCTTGGCTGACGGCAGGGCCCTGCCCATTCATCTCGAGCTGGAGCAGGGTGTCCAAACAACGCCCTCTGACTGCAGCTGTAAAAGTACCTCCTATAGATCTTCGCCAAGACTGAATAGCCGAGGGGCCCATGCCGTACACGTGCGCATCGTACTGAACGTTGGACACGCTACCTCTATGTATGACACGCTGTGCTGCGTACCTGCCCGTTCTGCCTGAACCTTTGAGCTTTTTGGCTTTGCTGACTTCTTTCCATGCTGCTAGTATGCGCGCTGCTGCTTTAGGACGTGCCCGCATGTTTGCTCCACGATCGACCCCAAGATCCACATCTTTCTGGGCGACAGTGATTTCGATGTTATGCTGAGCAAGCCTACGTGCCAGTTCCGTAGCTCGCCCTCTGTCCCCTGCGATAAGTTTGCTTTTGCTTGCCATACTGAGATGTGCCTTGCTGCAAAGCCTGCCCAGTAGGGTACCTGCCTTGGTGAGGGCCTGCGTGAGGAACATGACGGAGCCGAATGCGTGTTGTGTGGCATCGTCTACCCAGGAGCTAGTGATGACCGTAGGGTAGCACTTGTAGTGTACAGCTTCAAAAAGACTATACACATAGAATCTGCCGAAAGCAAGGCCTCGTCGGGTTCCTGCAATAATGCTCTTGCCTGCCTGCACAGGTAAAGAAAAGCAGCCTTCCTCTCGAAATACACGCACAAGGAGATGGGCGAGACATTCCATCAGGAGGACGAGAGGCGGGAAATGGAAGGCGAGACCCTGCTCGAAGAGTCTCTCGTACTCGAGCGAGTCGTAAAAACCATCTATGTCCCAGAGCAGCCTGGATGAAAGTGTGAGTCGGACCCATCTTGGCAGCTTCGTCAGTGGAAGATCTGAATAAACCCACTCTGAGACATGATGAGCCACGTACTGCATTATCCCATTTGCCTGCCATCGTCTCAACCCACTCCGAACTGTAAATATGTCTCGCCGAGCTCCACAATCGAATAAAATCTGGGACCAATCCAATAGAACGATATGTGGTTGGTCCTTTTCTCAGAAAAGCGACGATGGTGGTCTGTATCTGCCACGGCCATCCTCCGCGAGATTCGCATTGATTCAAAACACGAGTAAGATGAGAAATGCCAGCTGGAGGTAAATACTTGAGAGTGCCACCCAACTGTTCGACGCCTGATGCTTTTTTGGAATTGATATGCTTCACAACTAATGCCACCTGTTCGTCCGTCAAAGGTGGCCAAGGATTGTCCCGAGCTCGTTGTTGGGCTTCCCGCAGAAGAGGGTACAACCGTTGCAAGGAAAGCATCGTGGAAGAACACTTGTTCTGCCACAGCGAACCCTTGCGATCCATGATGATCGGGAGGTTAGTGGAGCTGCCCTGGTCGTCGCGGAACTCCGTCTCAATGCGGGTTTTGGGCTTGACGTGCCTGTGAAGCTTACCCACATTGTGCTGAAAGGATGACTGCACCCACGACTGGAACTTCTGATAGCTGTCGCGTGAGGTTTTCCTCTCTAGTGACTGACATATTTTAATAGCGGAACGTCCCATCAACGAAAGAACTTCATCCGAAAAATTGTGTATGTTCATCAAAGCGCAAGTCCAATCATACCTGTCTCTGCCCACGACTTGTCCGTGTCCTGAGGTCGGCATGTCGGCTGGCGCCTGCATGAGACGATTAACCAAGAAACCATGTCTCGGCTTGGTCCTGACGATGTTTTTCGAGTCTGCGTGCAACGTAACGTGGGGAGGATGAGAAAAAGGGGAATGTCCTCCGACCTGGCTCCCGAGACGAGGAGGAGGAGGAGGAGGAGGAGGAGGAGGAGGAGGAGGAGAAAGAGGGGAGCAAGGAGCACGAGGCCTTCCGTACTTCCGCGTCTTGGCTGTACCGCGCTGCGTCCGCCGAGCGCGCGACGGCTCTCGTGCCCGGGACCTCTCTCGGCCCGAGCGCGGCCCCCCCCGTGGCGCGAGCCCGGCGGCCCCTGCAGTCGAGGGCTGCGGTGCGGGGCAGCGGCAAGAAAGGCCGCATCGTCCCCCCCCCCGCCCGCCGCGTCCTCCCGCTTGACCTCTCCCTCGTGGGTCTTCCGCCCCGCCCGCTCCAGAACGACGGAGGCCTGAGTCCTGATTTCGCCGCATCCCGCTCCGTTCCCCGCGTCCGCCTTCATCCCCTGTCACTCGTCACTCGTCTCCCTGTCACGGCACACTCGCTTCCCGTTAGGCCCTCTCCTGCAACTCTCCTCCTTCTCCCTCCTCCTCCTCCTCCTCCTCCTCCTCCTCCTCCTCCTCCTCCTCCGCCCTGGCCCACGAGGGATCTGCGCGGTGGCAGAGGGCTGGCAGCGAGGCCTTTTCAGCCCACATGAACATGTCTCCGTGGCTGGCCAGGGAGGACACTACGTACCTCGGTTCGGCCGACGCGGCAGAGCCCTAGGAAAAGGTAGTAGAAGGGGCGATCGAAACTGCGAGCTTGTGCATCAAAGGGAGGATGGTGTCGATGGGAAGGAGGAGGAGGAAGAGCAGGAGGAGGAGCAGGAGGAGCAGGAGGAGGGGGAGGAAGAGAAGGAGGAGGAGGAGGAGGAGGAGCAGGAGGAGGAGGAGGAGGAGGAGGAGGAGGAGGGAGTGCACGCGTCGAAGGGGGGAACGCGGGTGCAGGCCTGGCCCTCCGCGTCGGCGGAGCTGCTGAAGCCTGGCTGCGCTCCGAGGGTGCCAGCCTCGATCTCGCACCAGAGAGCAACAGGCGTGGCGCGAACCGCAGATCGTGGTAGCACTGGGACGCTCTGTCTATATAGAGGGAGTTCTATACTAGCTCGTGCTGGGGGCCTCCTCGAAGCCCAGGGACACATGGCGGCTCTCTCTATTTCCCCAGAGGACCCCGAAGAAACGGGGGGGAGCTCAAAGACCTCGCCAACGCGATCGGGAAGGCCAGGTCACTGTCGGTAGTGAAGGGGTGAATCAGAGCTAGCTGCACGGCAGTGAATACAATCCAGGGTGGGCCCCCGGAACCGAGCCAGACAACACCAGGCGTTGGACAAATATTTTAGAAGCGAAACCAGAACTGAGCAAGGAACTCGACTGGCCAGGCTCCTCATAGACATCAGCACGCGTTCGAGACCAACTGGATCCAATGAGCTTCTGCATGCAGAACACCATGGGCACGTGGAGTCCTTGGGAGGCCTGCAATCGAAACCATCTCTCAGCCTTACTCTGGATCCTGCAGGTGCCTGAAACTGGAGCCGACGGAATGGCACAAATCCGATCCAAGTTGGACATGAGGGTGAGCATCGGCGTCTCCTTCCTCAGCGGGTGAGATCCCCATGCGACGTTGCAGTCGCCACTCTCAGCCAAGGCGTGGATCCGCGTCCACGCCCCCCAGAACTCGAGGGAGTGCGCGCGCGAGCCTGCATAACGCAGCTCGCGAGACGAGATCGAGGCGGCGCATCTGACGCGGGAGGCCCATCTCTTCGATATTCCCGTGCATGGCAAGGCTGACGGCGTTGTTGGGGCCTCCCGCCAGGGCTTGCCCAGCCGCGCGCACGCTCTCGAAGGCCACGGGGGCAGGAGAGAAGCACTGCACCACATAGCAAAGACAGCTGAACGCGTTCTGGTTGGAAACGGCGATGCCTTTGGCAAGCCCGAGACCCAAGCTCTCGACGCCCCCTGCCCTGGCGAGGCATTTCCGAACAGGGGCGCTCTCCAAGAAAGATGCCCAAATACTTGACGGGCTCGACTCTGAACACCGAGTGGGGACCAGCGGCGAAGATGAGAGACAGGAACCAGTCGGGCGTCAGCCTCTGTAGGGGGATGATGACTGCCTGAGTCACGTTCAGATCAAGACCTGCAGCGGCGGCAGCGCACTGAAAGACAGGAAACAGCGGGGCGAGCGAGCGGCACGCATCTTGCGCGACCACGCCTACGCTGTCGGCGCAGGCAGCGAACAAAGATGGCGAGCGCGAAAGCCTCGACTCTAGCATGCGAGAGACTGGATCCGTACATGAAGCAAAAAGTGATGCTGATAAGTGGCACGCTTGTTAGGTGCCGCGGCGAGCCCGCCACCCGCCCCCCCTGAGGCCCACAGAAGTTGCCCGATATCCATGCCCCATACTTCGCGCTAGAGGGCAGCAGCGGCCTTGCGTACTTCCCGAGGGAAACTCATCTCTTACAAAACGGTCAGGATCATGGAGTGAGGCAGTGAGGCAGAATATGAAACGCGGCGTAAATCTCAATGGTCCCATGCCCTGCGCGCTGTAGACTGCCCTGGGTGAACCATTCAACTGCCCGAGATCCCCGGGCCAGAATGTCGTTGGTAAAATGCCGCCCAGGGATAAAACCTCGGTGTATTTCAGATCAGTTCTTGGAGAACGCGAGTGACAGGTCGGCGAGCAGCACGGTTTATCAGCTTGTTGCCAGAGCTGTCCAACGTAATCGGGCGAATCTGAGCTGGCGCGAAAGACTGCGCCGGCCGCGCCGTCGGGGCAATCTCCTTTCGGAAGGAAAACAGCCATGCCGTGGTTTGCCGGGCAGAGAGCTGGACAATTCTTGATACACTTAAACAGTGGCTTCATCGTAAGAGTGCATCCTGGCGACCACGCGCACTAGGGAATTCCACCGGGCCCAGGAGAAGAATCTTTGGCTTCCGCAGCAGACTCGTAGAATTCAAAATTCAAGTTCACAGAACATGTGAAGCGGCACACTTTGGGCGAACGGCTGCAATTCACGGCGACGCTGGGCTTCGCCCAAGGCGCAAGCATGTACTCGGCTCCAGCGCGCAGCTAGCTGGCGCGCTACTTCACGGGGCTCGGTAAGCTGCAAGCCAGAAGGGTCGGAAACACCCGACAGAGTGACGCCTCGCCGCCGAGATCCCCATGCACAGAAGTACGACGTCAGCATCGACTTCAAAGCATCCTTTTGGAAGGTGGGGAGATTGGCAGCTTCGGCCACACTAAGCTGCCCTTCGAAGCGAGCGGTCTTCAGCATGCGGAAGCACCCGTGAAAACCGAGCAGGTCGGCCAACGCGCCAGACCGACTGCAAATCTAAACACCAAGCTCGGGCGAAGCCTGCAGAGCGCGCTGAAGAAATATGAGGCGACCCTGCCGAAGACTACGCATAGCAGATAGAGACCAGTGAATCTTTGGGCCCCGCGACAGGGGGCCTCCAGAGCGGGCGCGCTCGATGGCAGCTCTGGCGGCAGCCTTGAAGACGCCCTCGGCTCCCCCGAGCGCCCCGCCAGCGTCGGCGTCCACGGGCCCGGCTTCTCCCGGGAACCTCCGAATGAAAATGGGGCGCAGCTGGCGCCCGGTGGCCCGGGGCGGGGCCCGAAAGCCTCCCGGCCGAGGAACAAGAAGCGTAACAGCAACTGGCGCAGGACCCGCAAGCGGTCAGTTGCCGTCGGGGGCCCAGTGGGCCGCGCTGTTCGGCTTACAGCCAAGGAAGACAGCACTTGGGATATCGCAGTAGAACCTATCTAGCTGCCCAAAAGCAGCACTGAGAGGGTGATCGCCAGAAATGCACATCACGCGATGGACGAAGTGGCCCTGCTCAACCTCGCAGCACTGCGGGGGCAATTCGCTCGAAGAAATCGAGAGACTGCGAGCGCCGCATCGGGCCCACCCCGCAGGGTGGCGCGACCCCCCCTCAGCATGCAAATTAAAGCCGCCCAGCAAGAAGATGCGCAAACACCGAGCGGTAGCATGTGCTGCTCCGCAGCTCGCCCTTCATGCGAAGGCTTGGTTGGTCGGGATTAACGCGCGTGTCGACGACGCACGCGCTGCCGCGCCTGCCGTGGAGGGCGAGAGAGCGAGCGCGACCAGGGACGATTATGCAATGGCAGGAAACTTGAAACTGCGAGCGGAGGCGCGGGTGAACAAAAGTGAGACTGCCACCGGCCGAGCGACCCTCGAAGAACGTACCCGAGCCCAACGCACAGCTGATATCCTTTTTGAATAAATCCAAGTCAGGTTTGACACCGGGAGCCTCTCGAATACAGACAACATCGTTTAATGACCACCTGGCGCAAGGCTTTCAATTTTGTCTCAACATGCCGTGGCTGGCGGAGGGGCCTCCGAACAAAGAGCGAACACTCCATGCGGCAATCGGGATCGCTGCCGGGGTAAAAAGGCTCGGCAGGGCACGGGCGAGGACGGCCGCCGCGGCCGAGCGAGGGGGCGAACAGCTGGAACTGGTCGAGCTACCGTTGGAAGCCGAAAAGGGAGAAGGAGAAGAAGAGCACGGAGAAGTCGAGCTCGACGCCGCGTCTTGCGACCCGCAAGAAGGCGCCCACGCATGCGACCATCGTCGTAAGCAGACTCATGAACGGGCGTGGTCGGCGAGGGAGGCCCCTATTCGATGGCGCTCTTGACCATCGCTGCCGTCTGCTCTGTGCCAGTCTGCAAGCTCTCGAAGGCTGCCAAGTGGAGCTCGATGGTGGCAGACAGATCAGGGTCCTCCATCAGTGTGCACAGGATAGCGGCCTCGTTGTTCATCCTTGCGCCCATTCAGTCCAATGAAAAATCCTGCCGGGTACCTTTGGCGACAAAGTGCTGCGAGATACCCTGCCAAACACGTCCAATCATTAAATCACGACGGCGAACGTCGGGCCTGGCGCGGCGCCTCGCAAGAAGCTGAACGGGACGCTACCCGGCTAGAGCGAGGGACCGTTGGTCTTGACAAACTCCAGGAAGGCGTTGGCACCGGTGGCGCTGCTGAACGAAACGCAGAAGGCTTGGATTAATTTGTGAGCCTTACATTCAGTGGGGGGCTTGATGTGCGAGGGCAGGTGCGGGATCAGTTGCGTATTCATGCGCTGGTTCATGACACGAGCGAGCATCGGAGACTTGAAACCACCAACCCATATCTCACGCGGATCCGCACCATCATCATCATTGTTTCAACCTGTGAGTGTCGAGTGTGGGAAGATGGCTGCGACTGCTAGCTGAATCGGCGGAACTCTGCACCTCCAGGATCTTGGCCTCGACCTTCGCGGGCAGGGCCTTCTCCTTGCCCCCATCAAAGCCAACACTAGTATGCCTCTCTATGGTCGCCATGCGATCGCACAACTCGACGTACATGTTATCGTGTCTGTTGATAAACCTTTGCATGACCCAGAGGTCCATATTTGTGGCCATGTTGGACTCCACTCTGCTGAGAATAGCAGGGATACCTTCACCTCCTTCTTCTGTACGAGGCCTCATTTGACGAGCGATACCGACGGCGTCCGGGTCTTTCTCCAGGCCCTTGGCGTCACCAGCGACTTCAGTGAACGGCGTAGCTCCAGTCGGTGCGGCGGTGCAGGCGATGGTTGCGTCAACGGGCTCGCCATCCGAGGAAGCAACCTCCATGGCGGGCGCGGGAGACTGAGGGAGAGACATGTCCGCCTGGGTACGACACCCAAATCGCCCTCTGGAGAGGGCTGTCCGCTCAGAATGCTGCCTGTCAGCAAAGCACTTGAGCCAAAATGGCTTGGGCCATAATGGCTACGGAATGGACGGCGGGGGAGAAGGAGGAGGCAAGATAATAACCAGCCTGCCGAAGAGGAGGCGGCGTGGCAGGACGAGTGGGGTCGGCGAGAAGGGCGCATACACGCTTCAGAGCGACAGAAGCAGGAGGACGAAGATCTGGGAACCTGCCAACCAGCTCACCCGAACCTTCGAGCTTCGCGCCGCGCGAAGCGCGGCTATTTTCCCGCCTTCGCGCCGCCCTCTGAGCATAACAAAACAAAGCAGAACAGAGCAGAGCAGAGCACTCCCACACGGGGGCACCTACGAGGGTGCATCGAGGAAGAACAAAAATTATAGCCGGAGTGCAGCATCCCCAAACAAGGTGTTTTAAACCCACTGCGGTTTCCAAGGTCGATTGCGTGCCCGTCAAGTGCGGGCTGGCATGGTACGTTAGAACATGATAACATGATGCTTGCACATGAGATGTGTACACGACAAATTGTGTGACGCATGCCTATCAGGAAACTAAGGCCGTCGTACTCTCTCGCGCCTGGTCGACGAGAAAACTGTCGGGTCGGCACTGTCAGAGGCTCAGTTTTGACGACATCTTGGAGCTCAGTATTGGAAGGATGTCTCAAACGAAACGGGCCGCACAACCTCTCGCACACGTTCTGACAAGTCCACGGCACACTCGCTTCCCGTTAGGCCCTCTCCTGCAACTCTCTTCCTTCTCCCTCCTTCTCCTCCTCCTCCTCCTCCTCCTCCTCCTCCTCCTCCTCCTCCTCCTCCTCCCCCTCCCCTGCTCCCTCATCCGCATCATCCTCCTTCTCCCTTCCATATCCTCCTCCTGCTTCTCCTCCTCCTCCTCCTCCTCCTCCTCCTCCACCTCCTCTTCATCCCGAACGGCATCTCGGAGCCCAGAGTTGCGAAGATGTCTCCAGCGTAACGGGCTGGACCACCTCGCCCGCGGCATCTCGGACCCCAGAGTTGCGACGGTGTCTCGGGCGAAACGTGCTGCGAGGAAGTCTCAAGCGAAACGGGCCGGACCACCTCGAGCGCGGCGTCTAGGGCTTCCTGAAACCTCTTGGGGCTCCTAGGGGGGGATATCTAACATGTGGCCGTCTGGGCCCCCCAAAATGGGGGGGGGGACACAACAGCAGGAAAAATCAACGAAGCGGCACCAGATGTGTATTAACTTGACACGTTCTGATAGGGGGCCTCCTGGGGCCTCCTGGGAGCCTCCTGGGAATCTCCTCGGGTCTTGCGCGGCATCAGGGAACTCAGAAATGCGAGAATGTCTTGCGCGAAACGGGCCGGACCACCTTGCGCACGGCATCTCAGAGCTCAGAGTTGCGAGGATGTCTCAGGCGAGACGGGCTGGACCACCTCGCGCAGGGCATCTCAGAGTTCAGAGTTGCGAGGATGTCTCAAGCGAAACGGGCTGGACCACGTCGCGCGCGGCATCTCCGAGGTCAGAAGTGGAGGATGTCTCAGGCGATACGGGCCGGACCACCTCTCGCGCGGCATCTGGGAGCTCAGAGTTTGGAGGATGTCTCAGGCCAAACCGGCCAGACCACCTCTCACGCGGCATCTGGGAGCTCAGAGTTGCGAAAATGTCCAAAGCGAAACGGGCCAGACCACCTCGCGCGCGACATCTGAGCTCAGAATTTCGAGGACGTCTCAGGCGAAACGGGCCTGACCACCTCTTGGGCTGCATCTCGGGGCTCAGAGTTTGGAGGATGTCCCAAGCGAAACGGGCCTGACCGCCTCTCGCGCGGCATCAGACAGCGCAGAGTTGCGAGGATGTCTCAGGCAAAACGGACCGGACCACCTCGCGCACGGCATATCAGGGCTCAGAGTTTGGAGGATGTCGCAGGCGAAACGGGCCTGACCACCTCTCGCGCGGCATCAGAAAGCGCAGAGTTGCGAGGATGTCTCAGGCGAGACGGGCTGGACCAACTCGCGCAGGGCATCTCAGAGTTCAGTTGCGAGAGTGTCTCAGGCGAAACGGGCCGGACCACCTCTTGCGCGGCATCTCGGAGCCCAGAGTTCTGAGGATGTCTCAGGCGAAATTGGCTGGACCACCTCTTGCGCGGCATCTCATAATTCCGAGTTCCGAGGATGTCGCAAGCGAATCGCGCCGGACCACCTCGCGAACGGCATCTCAGGGCTCAGTGTTTGGAGGATGTCTCAGGCGAAACTGGCCAGACCACCTCTCGCGCGGCATCTGGGAGATCAGAGCTTGGAGGATGTCTCAAGCGAAACGGGCCGGACCACCTTTCGCGCGGCATCTGGGAGCTCAGAGTTTGGAGGATGTCTCAGGCGAAACTGGCCGGGACCACCTCTTGCGCGGCATCTGGGAACTCAGAGTTTGGAGGATGTCTCACGCGAAACGCCCATCCCCGGACAACTCAGAAACGAGAGTTGCGAGGATGTCTCAGGAAGGAGGAGGAGGAGGAGGAGGAGGAGGAGGAGGAGGAGGGGAGAGGAGGGGAGGAGGGGAGGAGGAGGAGGAGAGGAGGAGGAGGAGGAGGAGGAGGAGGAGGAGGAGGAGGGGAGGAGGAGGAGGAGGAGGAGGAGGAGGAGGAGGAGGAGGAGGAGGAGGAGGAGGACGAGGAGGAGGCGCGGCGAGGGGGGGAAGGCGCGGCGGTCCTCGCGGCATCTCTGGCGGGGGGGCGGCCTGCGGCCTCTCGTCGCGAGGGGGGGGCCTCCTCCCGCGAGGGCACCCCCGAAGGACGACGGAGCGGGAGCAGGACGAGGCCCCCAAAGGACCCCGACCTCCCCCGCCCTCCTCGAAGCTGCTCGAAGAGCTCCCCGAAACTCCCCGAACCTCTGCGTCGAACCTCCTCCACGTCGAAGCGGTTGCTCCCTGAGCCTCCCCGGAGCTCCTCGAGCCTCCTGATGCAGCTCCACCTCGGAGCTCCACGAAGCTCCTCGAACGTGCATGAGCCTCTTCGAACTTCCTGGAACCTCCTTGAACTCCTCGCTGGCCCCACCCATCCTGTGGGGGTGGGGAGAAGAAGAAGAAGAAAACAAAAAAATAGCCAGAAGAAGAAGAAGTCATGTGTATGTACACGCGCGTGCAATGTGTGTATGTGCGTCTGCAAAGACCTTCCGCGCCTGCTGTGCACATAATTAGGGCACATGTAAGGTAGTACGCACTGGCAACCGTCAGCGTTCAAACGTATGCTGCCACGTCCATTGACAAATGTGCACTTGCACATTTGCATTACTATGCTACTGCTGGTGTTCAATGCAGTGATCTTTGACGGTGACGCGCTGCTCCCCCTAGTGCCAGCTCAGATCCAAGAAATCCGCGCGGATCTCCCAAAGGTGTATGCTCGTGTAATTCTCAATCATTGGTTCGCCGTGCCCTGACCTCCTTACACACTGAAACAAATGACGACAACAGATATTTGGCCATTTTCGGGGGCGGCCAAGGGGGGGCGTCAAAGAGGGGGGGTGCAAATCATGGCTGGCGGCATGTGCGCGGCCCAGGGGGGGACCCGCGGACGTAATGGAATAAGAAGAGGCGCCATGAAATCTGAGGAAATATCATGGCCCACGCCATGATGTCCACCCCCACCTAATCATCACCCCCCTCTTTGCCGCCCTTGACATCGGGTGCCCTTGCCGGGCCCCGGGACCTTCAGAAAACGGCTCGGGATTGAAAACTGGCCCCACGACCGCGAAGGGTCCAGACCTCTGGGGAGCCGCAGTGCGAACATGCCATGACGTTGGAGGTTCGGGTGAGCCAGAGGTCGGGCAGAAGACCGACTACAGCATCGATGCACCACAAAATCGTTTGTCGCTGAGAATGTTCGTATACCTATTGAGAAGTTGCACGACTCCTCTGATTCGGCGAACATTTCAAGTTGAGGTTAACTCGATGATGCAGTCGATCTTCTACTCGAGAATGCGTCTTGCGGGCACTTGCGGGCAAGGGGCCCTGAAAGGTTCTCCGCCCTCGGCCTCCCCGGGCCCTTCCCCAGGCCCCGGAGCTGTCCAGAAAAAGGACTCGGGATATGAGAAAGCGGTCGAGAGGGCCCCTCCGCGGCCCCGTTCAGTAAGGCTGCTGACAGAAGGAACGCTAGAGGAATAACGAGGCCTCCTTCTGGCCCCCCACAGCGCCTGCGTGCACGAGGAAGGCAAGAGGAACAGCCATGGAAGGACCCAAGGAACATCGAGCCCCTTCCGAGGCCAAAGTGTCCCTTATTTCGGCGTCTTGGCCGTGCCTGGCCGAGATCGGAGCGTTCCCACCAAAACGGCGATCACTGCATCCCCAGCACGGTGGGTGATAGGCGGCAGAAGCCTCTGACCAAGTCGAAGCATCGGCGACGCATCGGGACGCATCGGCGGTGCATCGGCGAGGTCAGAGGAGCTTCAGGCCTCCCAGGTGGGGTCGGAGGATCGCGCCGCATCGCCGATGCATCGCCGATGCATCGGTGATGCGGCTCGATGTACATCCCGCTGTTCTTCACGCCGACGGTGCCGATGCACCACCGACGTCGCCGACGCATCGCCGATGCATCGCCGATACATCGCTGATACTTCGCCGTGGCCACCCCCCCAGTGCCACACGCCCGAACCAAGCGGTCGCGCAGGCTGCCCCAGTCCGCCCCGCTCGGGACCGCGGCACGGAGCGGCGGGCCGCGAAGTCTGGGTCGAAACTACGACACACATGCACCGGGCGTTCGTAGATAGAGGCCTCCTACGTGGGCGGAGGGCAGCGGCATGGGCACCTCCTCCGATCGTCTTCGAGACCCTCGGCCCCCTAGAGGCCTCATAGACGGGGTCGGGCCAGATGGGGTCGGAAGATCGCGCCGCATCGCAATGCATCGGCCATGCATCGGCGATGCACCAGCGATGCATCGTCGACGTCGGCGATGCACCGGCGCCATCGGCGTGGGGAAACACGGTCTCCACATCGAGCCGCATCGCCGATGCCTCGGCGATGCGGCGCGATCCTCCGACCCCACCTGCTCAGACCCCATCTGGGAGGCCTTGAGAACTCTTCATCGAGCCTACCACACGTGCAGTGGATGCTTGTAGACCTACGAAAATCTTACACATCATACATCGGCTACACGCAGGAGTGACCCTGGGTACGAGTGACCTCTGGTGCGCGGCTTCTTGGCAAGACGACACTGCCGCCTCGCCTTCGGCGCTCGGGGGGCCCCAGCGGGCGCGCAGCAAAGGTCACTCCGGCGAAGGGCCACTCTTTTACGTGCAGCCGAATACAGAGCGCCACCCCGCCCCAAACTAAGCGATCGCGCAGGCTGCGCCGGCCCGCCCCGCTCGGGCACGCAGCACGGAGCGGCGGGCCGCCCCCGGGCAGCCCGGCCCGCTCACAACGGCGAGCCTGCGAGGTCGGCGGGCAGCACCGGCGCGGGCGATGCAGCAGGGCGGAGCCGGGAGGATCCCTGCTGCGGAGCACGGGGAGAGGCCTCCCATAGAGGGTGTCGGAGTAGATGGTGTCGAAGGATCCCGCCGCATTGCCGATGCATCGGCGATGCACGGTGCACCCGCGACGTCGGCGATGCATCGGCGCCGTCGGCGTGGAGAAAATCGGGCTCCGCATCGAGCCGCATTGGCGATGCATCGGCGATGCGGCGCGATCCTCCGACCCCATGTACTCGGACCCCATCTGGGAGGCCTAGAGTTGGGGAGCACGAGGGTAGGCAGGACTGGACTTTGAGGTTTGGGACTTTTGGAGCATCTCCTGGGGAGAGGCCCTCGTCGCCACGGCTCGTCCGCCTCGAGATCCGGGTCGGAATTCGTTTTGGGACGGGTCCAAGGGTGGATTTTGGAGTCTGACCTAAGACGAAGCCAGGACGAGGATAAAATCAGGCGAGGATAAATCGAGAATCTCCGAGATCTGGCGGATCTGGCGGATCTGGAGGACGTCTCGGGCGCCGCGGCCCTCTCAGAGCGTTCCGGGACGCTCTGAGAGCGATCCGACACGCTCTGGAGCAGACTTATCCTCGTCCTGGCCCCGTCCGACGATGCTCGGCAGCAGGTGCAGGCCGCCCGGACTGGAGGGGCCCAGGGAGGCGCAAACAGGTCGACACAAGTTCAAGCACTCCTCGCTCCCCACATCTTTCGGGCATCCTGGATCTCCATGTGCCCCTTCATCGCACAAACCGTGTCCGATATGTTCATGAAAGGCAATGTTGATTTCTGTTGGTGGCTACTTGGGTCAGAGTAGATGGGGTCGCACCGCATCGTCGATGTATCACCGATGCATCGGCGATGCATCGGCGGCGTCGGCGGTGCATCGGCGACGTCGGCGTGGAGGAAATCGGGCTCCACGTCGAGCCGCATCGCCGATGCATCGACGGTGCGGCGGGATTCTCCGATCCCATCCACTCCTTGGTGACGAGAGCGGCACACTGGTCCGGATATTTCTGGGACATGGGCTGACCTCCAGCGTGTGCCGATAGGCACCACGCCGTTCACCCCCTGATCCATTCGCAGAGCGCGAGGTCAACGCCACCAGGCGAGGGCCAGTGGCAGCGATCCACAAGGTCTGGAAGCCCTCGGGCAAAGGGTTGGCCGAAACGGACAGCGGCTGCTGTCGGGCCTTCTGAGAGGCTTTCTGAACCTTCTCCGAAGCACTCCCGCCTTGGGAGAAGGCCTGCCCCTTCTTGCTTCCCCGCTGGAGCCGCCGCCGACCAGCAGCAGAGCGCTGCACGAATTGGACGCCGACTGCTGCTGGGCAGGCAGCACTCGACACTGACAAGCCCGCCCTTCGCCGTTGCAGCCGAGGGCGACTCCTGTCGAAGATGAGCGAGATCGGCCCCATCGTCCGCGTCCGCTTCGTCCCCATTTTTCGTCCCTCTCAGACTGAGCCGCGCGCGTGCAGTGGTCGTCCCGGAAGATGCCGATCAGCTCGCAGGTGTAGGGGTAGTGCGCCCTGGTGGCCGCAAGGGGTGGTCATTGGAATCGAGACAACGACACGAGGTCGGTGCGGACCGGCAGCACCACAATGACTGCGATTTCAAACGGTGGACAGGGAGGGGATGGAAAGGGGGTGCGAGGAAGGTAAGATCGGTGAGCGGTGGAAGAGAGAAAGCAGGAGGCATGGGCAAAGAAGGCGTCCGGCCCCATTGCGCGAAACAAAAGGCGACACAGTGGAAACACAGTCCGACTGGAAGCGCGGAGAGGATCCACCATCGTGCTGCAGGCACGGAACAGAATGTCCCCGGGCCCCCTCACTGTTCGAAGTGCCCAGACCCCCCCCCAGCTGCCGGACCTTCCGGGCTCGCCGCGTGCTCTCTGGGGCTCCTCGCGCGACCGTGCTGCCCGAGGCACGGGGCCCCGAGGCGGCACAGTAAGTGGGCTCCCGGGGGAGCCGGGGCCGAGACGGGAGCGGCGCTGCTCCGGACGGCTTCTGCGGCAAGCGTCTCTCAGTGGAGCCGTGCCTCGGCCTCCATGCCCACTCGAGCACCGCTCGCGCTGCCCCCCCAGGACAGTCCACCGCTCGGGTGGAGGACGGCGAGGAGGGGGAGGAGGGGGATGGGTCCCAAAGAAGGCCCCAGAACGGACCAAGTGGGCCCCGAGGCGGCCCAGGAGGGCCCCAAGACGGCCCAAGAGGCCCCCGAGACGCCCTCAAGAGGACCCAAGAGGCCAAGATCATTGACTTTCCTGTATTCCTGCGGTGCTCGAAAATTTGTAGCGGTTTCGGCCCAGAACCTCCAGGAATCCTTGGAAAACCAGGCTGGCCGAAACCTCCCAGATCCCACTCAAACCACAGAGCGTCCCGAGAATCCCCCCCCTCATCCGTTGGGGCGCACAGAGACACACCAACACCAAATGTCCTCCTTGGATGCGCACGTCCGACCCGAACATACAGTGCACCCGTCTTGCAGCCTATCGTCTCTGGAGCTCTGTGGCCGGACAGCGCCCGCCACGGCGCACACACCAGAAGATGTCTGGGTGTGCGCGTCGCCCATGGGGGGGGCAACGCACACATAGCAGTCAAGCATTGGCATGTTGGGGCGCCGCCGACCCGTCTCCTCCCAGAAGGCCGGGGGGGAGTACAAAAGGGAGGCAGGGGCAGCGGTTGGGTTTAAAGGAAATAGCTCTGAGCAGCCCCTGGGATAAAGGACACGGTCGAGAGCGGGAGGAGGAAGGGTCGAGGAGGGCCCACTAGAACGCTCCGAAATTTCCCCCAAAAACATCACCTCCCAGAACATTTGCTGAACAGAAAACGATGGCCGTTGCGTCTTGCCACGTGAACACCTACCAGACTTTGGCGATGTGGCCTCAGTGTTGAAGTCAACGGTGAGGTCGAGACGTGGACACCATGACGTAAGGTAGGGACATTAGCTCCTTCCACGAAGGCCACATGGACATACTCAAAACGAGAAACTCCCCATATAGAGGAGCCCAATGCGAGGAACATGAGGCGGTCCTTCCTAAGACAGGACAGTTCATGACGCTCGTGCCAGCTGCAGGCAACAGCAAGCTAACATATGTTATGGGGAACCAGAAAAGTACAGAGCGATGGCGCGAGAAGATTAGCCAAGGAGCGGCGGGAGGTAAGAGAGGAATGGGAGGACAGCGTAGTGGAAGGTCAAAAGTTGGGCGCAAGCCACTGAGAACCTCCCGAAACATATGTCTGAGGAGAGCAGTTATCGTGCTGGGAGGAAGGGGTTGGGAGGACGAAAGGCATGAGCAATAGCATCCGGATGCAATGCACGATACATTCGACCGCCCACGGGTAATGACATCCTCCTTTCTCCCAACCTGAGTATCGTTTAACCGATCCCCATCCCCAGCGGCGTGGCCTGGGCCCCATTGGCCGATTTATCCCTCTAGATGAGGATATAGGTCGTTCCCTTCGGGTTTCGAGGGGTGCATCCCCAACTGGGGTGGCAATTTGGTGGGGGCCTCGAAGGGGATGGGGATGGGGATGGGGATCCGCAAACGATACCGACAACCCCATCCTCCCAACCCGATCACTGTCTTCCTGAATGGCCTCAGAGAAGGGGGGGGGGCCGCATCGTCCTCTGCAGCTCGGCCACGATGCCGACGTCCACCCAGGGCCGCTCGAGCTGGTGCCGGTGCTTGCGCTGGCCGCGGGTGACGGGGCGCTCCCTCCCTCGGCGGTGCAGAGATGGGCCCCGGGGGAGGAGGCCCTAAGGTTAGGTCGGGCATATCCCCCTACAGGCGGATTTGGAGGAAGACATGTAAACAAAAAGTCAAACACATACTCAAAGATAGTGAGACACATTCGGAACGTCGTCCCCAGACTATGTTTTGACTGTTTTTTAATACTCCTCCTGTAGAGGGACAGGCCCGACTTAACCCTAAGGACGAGGGGCCGCAAACTATGCAGGTTCAAACTCGGACCCCTTCCCATCCATAAAACCTCACCCGCAGGACCCCATCTCTGAACAACCGAGCCCACTTTGGCGGCATTCGGTGGCCTTTCGTGGCCACGACAACGACGACGGTGACTCCAGCGACGCCTACGCCGACGAGGACGACCATAACGACGGCGGCAACGGCGGCGGCAGCGACGGCGGAGGCGCCGACAACAACGGTGCCAACAACGGCGTCGACGCCGACGCCAAGGACGACGCCGACGACGACAACGACAACGACGACGACGCCGACGACGACAACAGCAACGACGGCGTCGGCGACGACAACGATCTGGCAAATGAAGTAACGCTTCCGCAATTATCGAGACGAAGCGCGCCCAGGAGCCGTAACACCGAAGAGTTCGAGGTGAGCCACCTGTTTGCTGGCGGAGCTCTGCGCGGATCTCTTGGGTCGACGCCCCCCTCCTTGGCGTGCGGTGCGTGCCCGGGGCGGTACCGGGGGAGCCGCCAGGTGGGGGCCCAGCGCCAGTGCGAAAGATCCGCGCAGAGCTCCGGAAAAAGATGTCTCTGCCGTATGCTCTTCTTCGGGCGACAAGCTGCAGCCTAACCATGGAGGCCACAGCATTCCGTAGCTGACTATCTCGACCCCGCTCCCGGGATCCTGACGTACCATCTCTCCGAGCTGCGTCCAGCCGTGGCGACGCGAGGAATCCCCGAAGGGCGACTGCCGTTGTCTCAACTCGCCCTCCTCTGAGACTACAACTGGAAACGCGACCAAGAAAGTTATCACGTGAGAAATCTGGGGCAGCCTTCCGGAAGCTCCGCCAACCAAACCTGGGCGACTTGCTGCTGTTGACGCTGGAAGAGCGAGCGTGCTCGAGAAACTGGGCCACCTTTCCAGCAGGTCGGTTCAGAAACGACGGCCCGGCTCTTCGGGAGCAGGTTTTTCTGAATCAGATGCTCGACTGCACATCCAAAGGAGGTGGAGGAGACGAGAGGGGGGGGGGGAGAGGAGGGAGGAGGAAAAAGTGGGAGGAGCAGAAGGAGGAGGAGGAGGAGGAGGAAGAGAGGAGGAAGAGGAGGAGGGGGGAGGAGCAGGAGGAGGAGGAGGAGGAGGAGGAG
Organism: Prorocentrum cordatum; assembly: GCA_963575745.1. Taxonomy (NCBI): domain Eukaryota; class Dinophyceae; order Prorocentrales; family Prorocentraceae; genus Prorocentrum; species Prorocentrum cordatum. Next base: position 23,288 of record CAUYUJ010002491.1, read on the forward strand.
GAGGAGGAGGAGGACAACAGCAGACTGTAGCAGACCGCAGCCAGCTACATCGACAGCAGGCTGCAGCAGCGGCGGCCTGGAAAGCGCGCGGGTCGTCCTCCACCCACCTTGGGCGGCGGGCACGCCCGCGACAAGGGGGCGGACGCCAGACGCGCCCTTCCCCCCTTCCTCACCCCCTTCCTCACCCCCTCCTCACCCAACTCCTCCCGCCTCCTCCTCCTCCTCCTCCAACATCGTGCTCCAGCTTCCCACCCGTCCTCCGACACCCTCCAGCAACATGATCATGCTCCTCCTCCCTCTCCTCTCTCCTCCCTTCTCCCACTCCTACCTCCTCCCTCCTCCCCCCTCCCTCCTTCCTCCTCCCTCCTCCCTCTTCCCTCCTCCTCCCTCCTCCTCCTCCTCCTCCTCCTCCTCCTCCTCCTCCTCCTCCTCCTCCTCCTCCTCCCCTCCTTACGCATCATCCTCCAAATCCTCCTCCTCCTCCTCCTCCTCCTCCTCCTCTTCCGCCTATTCCTGCTTGGCGCCTCCCTTCGATTTGAGGGGCCGGTCGGGTAAAGGAGGACCTGCCTCTTTTCGTCTTCCCTGGCTGCTGGGGATCGGAGTCGGCGCTCCCTCATCGGCACGCAGACTGCTGGAATGCCGTGTCCATCCGACCTCTGGCGGTCCTAGGGGGCGCGTCCCACCACGGCTTCTCATCTGTGATCCTTCGGAGGCTGCCTGATTGCTGCATCTGTTGATGCACATTGGTGCTGCCTCACGCAGTCTCCCCATCCCTCGTCTTTCTTCATCTCTTGTCCGCTTCCTCCGCAGCTTCCCTATCCCCTCTTCCCAATCTTACCTCCTCTGTCCTGCCGCCCTCATCTCTCCTCCGCCTGCCTCCTCATTTTCCTATTCCTCTTCCTCCTTCAATGTCCCCATCCTCCTCTATCCCCCCGCAGTCTCCTCCTATACCCCATGTTCTTAACACGCACGCGCGTATATGTATATACACATATGTAGATAGATGGATCTACAGCTAAGTCCTCCCTTTCACAATACCAGACGTGTGCGTATGGCATGCCGAGTGATTCACGTTGGACTTCCCCACCAAGCATGGTCCTGCAACTTCGAATGTGTAACAACAGCAATTGGAAAGGTGGAGGGGGGCGTTTCAAGAAGGAACGCTCACCTTGGCGCAGCACTTTTGTCGTGAAAGCTTGCAGCTATTATCAGGATAGAACACAAGTCGTGGTACTAAATGCAACTCTCGCCTTAGAACTGCAAATGCTCGTCCTCAGTTTCACAATGAGACGACCGCGTGAGACTTCATGTCATGTGAAAAACAGATGCTTGACAATGCTATGCAGCAGCTGCGAGGGTGGCAGGAGGTTCGTCTCAACATGGGGCTCTCGCTTGATACTTACTCAGAGTGCATTACAACAACAAGTCCCAACTAATTCAAGACATACCCATGTTTGAGCGGCCTGATCTCGCAACGGTAATATCGCTGGACGCCTCGATGAAACGTATGGTCACACATGTTCGCCTGTCTGAGCACTCGATAGAAGGATGCAGCGCAATTATGTTTCCGAACGGGGCTCTCCCCTGAATGGCAGGCCCATGCGGTGCTGGTCTTTCTGGAGGGGGGGGCGGTGTTTGTAGTGAGAAAGACAGCTCGCCAAACTGGATAGGGAGGAGATTTGGGACGGGAGGTCATGTTTCAGCATGTTGGTGCGTACTGGATGTGCTCGGGTCCTCCTCATCATCCTCAGCATTGTTAGCAACAACAACAACATTATCATCGTCAGCGGAAACATCATCACCATCATTCTCATCATCCTCATCAGCATGGTCAGCATAATCACCATCATTACCAGCATCATCATCAGCATCATCATCAGCATCAGCATCAGCATCATCAGTAGTAGCAGCATAATCATTACCATCATCACACGTATCATTCTCCTCACCAGCATCAGCAACTCCTCACCATCATCACAATGATCATCATCCACCTCATCCTCTTCACCACCATCACTAGTCAGCATCATCATCATGATCATCACCATCATCAGCAGCAGCAGCATCATCCACATCATCATCAGCAGCATCATCAACCTACTCGCCAGCAGCATCATCATCATCACACGCATCGTTTCATCAACGGTACCAGCATCACCATCATCAGCAACAGCATAATCATCAACATCCGCAGCATCCTCCCCATCATCAGCATAATCAGCATCACCATCATCCTCATCAGCATCATCATCGTCATCACCACCACCACCATCACCACCATCATGAGCATCATCAGCAGCATCCTCATCATTTTGTCCATCACCATCACCATCGTCAACATCCTCAACATACTCCTCAGTATAATCATCCGTATCATGATCGTCATCCTCATCAGCATCATCAACACCGTCGTCGTCAGCATCATCAGCATAATCAGCATCATCATCATCACCATCACCATCGTCGTCCGAATACAATTATCGACCTAACCTAAGGAACGATAAATAAGGAACGAAGCCCCTTTTCTCAAAGTAAGTCTACGAAGTCCGAAGGAACGGCCGAACCACTTTCTAGCACCAAAAAGGTAGCGGAACGCATGCAAAGCTAAGGAACGACCGAGCCCCTTTCGAAAAGTTGGTGTTCCCTGTTCAAGCCGCTCACTGGAACGCCCATCATCATCATGCGCATCCCTAGCCTCATCATCATCAGCATCATCATGACCATCAAAATGAGCATCACCATCATCAGCAGAAGCATCAGCTGCATTCTCTTCATCCACCTCTGCCTTTTTTCTACCCTAGAACCCCTCCTCCATCGTCGTTATCCCTCCCTCCTCCACATCCTCTTCTCATATTCTTGATCATCTTCCTCCTGCCTCATCCCGCCCTGCCTCCCTCCGCCCTGGCCGTTCTCGCTTTCCGCCTCCTCCTCCTCCTCCTCCTCCTGCTCCTACTCCTCTTCCCTCCTCCTCCTCCTTCCTTTTCCTCCTCATCCTTCGTATCCCACCCCCTCGGACTTTCCTTTCGAACTTATCCTGCGTCTGATCGCTTTCCTCCTACGACACCGCCACCTCACCCCAAACGCATGGTATCCTCTCTTCGTTTTCGTCTTGCGATTATTGTTACTATTAGCATTCGTAGTAGTTGTATTACTATCACTGGTATGTTTATTTCCGCGCTTCTCCACCCTTCCCCCCCTCTCTGAACTCATTCCTCCTTCTCCTCCTCTTCCTCCTCCTCCTCATTATCATCCTCCTCCTCCTCCTCCTCCTCCTCCTCCTCCTCCTCCTCCTCCCCCGCCTCGGCCACCCTCCCCTCTGACCCCCCCCGCCCATATCCAACTCCCCCTTCCGCTCACGGAGCGCTGAAGGGGAAGGCACGGAAGGGGGCAGAACTGGATGGGGGAGCTAGCTCCAAAACCATACCCGGCCAACCCAGCGAGCGCTGGCCGGCTGCAAGCCCCAGACGGTCTTCATTCGATCGCCTCGGGCCGTGCTGACAGAAACCTCGTCGCCAGTCATGCGTGGATCGGTTCGTGGATTGCCGTCACCGATCGGGGGGGTCCCGCTCTTCTCCCCTCATTCCTGCGTTCCCCCGTTCATCGGCCCTCTGTCAAGCCTGAAGACACGACACGATACGAAAACGTTACGACAACGTCGACCCTGCCCTGTCAGCGACGAGGACGACGAGGTGGAGGACGAGGAGGAGAAAGACGAGACAGAGGAAAACGACGATGCACCAACTTAAATTGTCCAGGACCGACCCCATTAGCACGCAGCGAGACGAACATACAATATCACCATGGGCCCGCCCGCGAGCATGATACCAGGATGCCATGCAATACCACAGCGGGAACTCACGCACCTCCACCTCTCACGTGGAGGAAGAACCGAACGTCCCAATTCACGACAACAGTTGGCACTGCCTCTCACCATCGAGAGACTGGGTAACACCGCCAACTAACGTAAATAGGGGGTACCCGAGGAATGGCTCTCTGACATCCTCTGATAAGATGGCGAAATCGAAGAACCGAGTAAACAGCCAACTGGGGCAGGATCACCATCCCAAGACTCTCTGACACCCCAAACAGAGATCGCACCCAGAAGAAAGTGTGAGCACCAGAATAAAACTGCAAACATACCATTACTTCGTCAGGCCGGCCAGTGACAATGCCGTGTAGCAACTCTTCGGGTGATGCCATACACGCCATTAGTTGACAAATAGACACCAGCAACCTCCCGCACCTTCATCCCGACGACGAAGCGACGAAGACGCATGATGGGTGCAAAGCTGCCAAATGCCCACCAGAACAAACTCAAATGCCCCCACTGGGCGGGCGAGAGCCTCTGCTGAACATGTGGACACCGTTGCGCTCGGGCGCCTTTGAGAAAAGCCACATCGCCGCCGCGTTGATGCTGACGCGGGGCGTCAGGGATCCGCGCGCGCGGCCACACGGGAGACGCCGACGAGGTTCGATTCCATCTCCCCACCATTGCGGACGCACTCTTCGAGAAGCTGCATCTCCCGAACTTCAACCCCGTACTCAAAAAAATCGACATACGACCCCAGACATCCGTTGGGCACCCTCTCAGCTAGCAGTCTACTGGCGGGTCTGCATGGAGCCTGCTGCCCAAGCTTAGCCAAAGATCTCATGCCGACCGCGCGCCCCATCGCTAGATTGCCCCCACTCCGCAGCGAAGATATGCAGCCGAAGCACATGGACCGCCTCCACTCGTGCAATCAGATCCGGCACGCCGTTGTTTCTGATGAATTCCGTTCGAGCTAAAGGGCCGCCCAGCAAGGCCCGCGCAACTGGGTCTCGACCACATGCCAACCTTTGCAGCTCCGCGTCAGCTGGATGGTTACATGAATTCGGCTGGTTCACCGTCCTGCCTGCCGCCAGAATAGAAGGGATGTCGCCTGACTTCAGGAGGGCGGAGGATCGGCAAATTCCAATCGTCATCGCCTTCGGGAATTGTGCCACCACTGCTTCATATGCACAGGCATCGGAGTACGTGCGAAGGTCGTGCGGGCCAGGAACAGCCAGCGTGTCGGCCGATCAAGTGGCCGAGATAATCACGCCAAGCCGTAGGAGGGCACAAACAAGAGCACACCGCCAGCGCTGGCTCCGTCACCAGATGTGGATGCTCGAACAGTCGGAACATGTCAAGCGTCCTGATGTGTGCCCCACGCCGAATGTGAGCTGGTCCTTCATGCCTGTGCCGGATGTCCACCTCGAGTTCCGCAACCACCCAGTCGTGCCTCCAATTGCTCCTCGTCTGTGAGCAGGGGACTCGTTAGCTCTTCCCCGACACTCAGGGGAGCAGCGCCAGCTCCTCCTTCAGCCGTCATGCAGCCAGTCACTCCCAGGAGGCGCCTCCAGACACTGCCCTGCTTCCAGAGCGAGCAGATGTGCGCCCTCCTGGGGAATGCCATTCCCAGGCCACGAGCGCTGACACACGTCCGTACGCCTGGGCCGCGCCTGCCTGCTGACCGCGCCCTTGGGGCGGCGGCGCCAGCGCGGCGACGGGGGACTGCCGGTAGCGATCCGTCGCGTCGCGCCCGAAGGGCGCCAGGGGGCTATGGCGGCGCGGGCAGGCCGCCGGGGGCAAAACGGCTGCACGGCCGCCCGCTGCCAAGCCACCGAGGAGCACGACGAGGAGGAGGAGGAGGAGGAGGAGGAGGAGGAGGAGGAGGACGAGGCGGAGGAGGAGGACGAGGGAGGGCGAGCGAGCAGGACGAAGCCGAGCCCCCAGAAACGCCACGCGGCCGTGCCCCCAGAAGCGCCCGCTCCGAGCAGCAGGAGGCCCCGACCCGACACGAAAGCGTTACGACAGATCGGAGCTTGCCCCCCCATTCGAAGAGAAGGAGGAGGACGAGGAGGAGGAGGAGGAGGAGGCGGAGGAGGAAGAGGAGGAAGAGGAGGCGGAGAAGAAGGAGGAAGAGGACGAGGAGTGGGAGGAGGAGGAGGAGGAGGAGGAGGAGGAGGAGAAGGACGAGGAGGAGGAGGAGGAGGAGGAGGAGGAGGAGAAGGACGAGGAGGACGAGGAGTAGATGGATGGGAAGGAGGAGCACGACGAGGAGTACGAGGGAGGAGAATGAGGGAGGGGATGACGACGAGGATGACGAGGCGGAGAAGGAGGACGAGGCGGAGATGGATCGTTCAACATCGATCGATTCTGGGTCGCCGGCGGCGTTCAACCTTGAACGCCCGCGCTGGGGTCGCCGCTGGTCGACACAACGCAAACCTACCGTAATTGTGACCTTTGGCGCGCGGCTTTCTGCGGCCACGGGGGGGCAAGCACAAGCGCGCAGGACGCCACTGCCGCCTCGCGCTCGGCGCTCGGGGAGGCCCAGTGAGCGGGCACCAAAGGTCACTCCGGCGAAGGGTCACGCTTACGTGCAGTCGAACCTGCCTACCAAGCCACCCCAATCGATTTCTGTTGGGCTCATCGATTTCTGATGGGGGGGGCACTCCAGAACATTCAGAAAGCGCGATGGCCCCCGAACACCCCCCAACCCGAAGATTGAGGTGATCTAGACCTTTCGAGTTGGGTGGGGGTAGCTTGGCAAGTAAAGAGGGGTGGGCACGAGTGGGCATCAAAGCTGGCTCAAAATCGAAGGATGCATCACGACCTCATCATTGACTTTTCTCGGTGGCATTCACTCCATGCGTAGCAGCATGCTCCCCCCGACGTCGTTTCGATTTTTGGGGACCTAACAACGGTAGAGGGAAACACATACTGAACACTCCACCTCCCCCCCAAACTCAAAGTTGGCACGCGCGGGAGAGACTGCGGTCGAGGTGCAACTCATCAGACCCACCGCCAACTTTGAACATTGGGGGAAGGGGGAGGCGTTGACAGATGAATGCGGCCGAGAGGCGTTGACCCCTGGAAGCCCTAGAGAGGCCGCAAGCGTGGACGCCATGCTGCCCAGCTCCTCCTCCCTCCTGTGTCCTCCCTCCCTCCTTCTTCCTCCTCCTCCTCCCTCCTGTCTCCTCCCTCCCTCCTTCCCTCCTCCTCCTCCTCCTCCTCCTCCTCCTCCTCTCCTCCTCCTCCTCCTCCTCCCTCCTCCCTCCTCCCCTCCCTCCTCCCTCCCCCTCCTCCCTCCTCCCTCCTCCCTGCTCCTCCCTCCTCCTCCCTCCTCCTCGCTCGCTCCCTCCTGCACTCGCATCCCCCTCCCTCCCTCAGCTCCTTCCTCCCTCCGAGACAGGCACCTTGCCCAGCACAGGTCCCAGTGCCTGCTGGGGAGAGGCCAATCCCTCCATTCGGGCACCTTGTGCCGCTCGTAGCTCCTGAGAGCGCTGACACACACTCGCCCAGCCAGAGACCTTCTCGCACCCACGAGAGGGCGGAACCGCCTGACCCGCGACCGGGGTCCTCGCAGCTAGTCCCCGGACCTACCAGGAGCCCAGACGCGAGGATCCTGCGGGATCCTCCCGACCCCAGCCGGAGAGCTTCTCGCATCCACGAGAGGGCGGAACCGCCCGACCCACGACCAGGGCCCCAACAGCGAGTCCCCGGGCCTACCAGGAGCCCCGACGCGAGGCTCCTGCGGGATCCCCCCGACCCCAGACACCCGTCCAAGAGGCCTGCGCGCGAGCGGGCGGGCGGGGGGCAGCCGGCCGTCCCCCCCCCCCCCCCTCCGAAGCGCGAGGGGGGCCAGGGGGCCTCCAGGAGACACGTAAGGCAAGAAATCTTGCCGAGAGCGATCACTAACGGGGCACGCTCCTCGTCCAGCTCTGAGGGCCCCAGGGTGCCTCAGAGCTCCCGCGGGCCCCCTGGGGCCATCGGGGGACAAGACAGTTCCGTGGACGCCCGCTCGCAGGCGGATTTCTCAGTGGATGCACCACGAGGAAAGCAGCCATACGCCCTGGGGGCATGTAGGACACCGAATTCACATGCATGCGAGCACTGCAGACACGTGCTCGTCCGAGGTCACATGCAAGCTCTGCTCTCGCATCGTGAGAACACCGATTGCGCGGGATCTGGGAGGGGGGGCTAGGAGGAGAAGGCGCGGACTGACCGACATACATTCTACATTCCCCTGGAGCTAGGTCGGGCATGTCCCCTACAGGCGGATTTTGGGCGACAAATTGAAAATTGCCCACCAACCCACCCAAAAAAACAAAAAAATGCTCAAACATAGTAAGAAATCGTTCCCAGACTATGTTTTGATTATATTTGAACATTCCTCCTGTAGAGGGACAGGCCCGACTTAACCCTGGCGACATTACTCGCGCCTCAAGCGGCCGTTCGGGACGATCTGGGCAACCCGGGGACGCTCTCTGCGAGGCGCAGCTGCTGGGACGCATCCCGAGGCTGGAGAATCGCCGAGAGCCGACGCGGACGCCCGAAAACCTCGGACTTTGAAACTTCGCCACCCCTGAGCCTTTATGCTCTCATCTGGTGTGCTCACTGTAGCCCAGCTACCCGTAGCCCTGGCAATCCCACCATCGCCTGAATTGTTGCGTGATAAAGCGACCCCGAACCAACAACAAAGGATGCCTGCCCATGTTGGAAACGAATCAACCATCCCTGTATTTCTCATTATGCCACGTCTACATCGCAGATCGGGAGAGGGCTGGGAATAGGCATGACACTCCTTTACTAGACGGCGAAGCAGTTCATAAACCTAAACTGTCAGAGGTCCGCGCAGAATTCTCGGATCGGCGCTGGACCCCACTAGCGGCGTCTCGGGCGCCACCTCTGGCGCGCTCCGCGCGCCAAGGAGGGGACCCAGAGCCGATCCAAGAAACTCGCGCGGAGCTCCGAAAAGCTAGGCGCATCCAGAAATCCGCGCGGAACTCCCAATATTCAGGCTCATGGCCTCCCTCCTCTTTCGATGAACGAGAACCTTGCCCCGAAGCGTCGCTGGCGCTATCGCCGCGGCCACCTCCCAAACCCTAAGAGGCAACTGGTGGGAGGTCTTCGGCGGAAGGATCAACGAAGATTAAGCCCCACTGGGGGGCCGTCACGCCGCAATAGGCCGCGGATGAAAAGGGATCGAGCTGGATTGAAACGGGATGAAGCCGGACGGAGCTGGACTACGGATCAAACCGGATTTCTCGGACCAGGGCCAAGTCAGAATCTGACCTCCCAGGAGCTGCACCCGGACAAACCGACCTGGAGGTTTGGCTCGGGGCCGGATGTCACTGAGTATCGTTTAACCGATCCCCATCCCCAGCGGCGTGTCCTGGGCCCACTGGCCGATCTACCCCCCTAGATGGGGATATAGGCCGTATCCTTCGGGTTTCGAGGGGTGTATCCCCAACTCAGGGGGTAATTTGGTGGGGGTCTCGAAGGGGATGGGGATGGGGATGGGGATCGGTTAAACGGTACCGAGTCACGCAACGACTGCAGGCCCCGCGTCGGGGCCGGCATCCGCCAGTTCGGCATCCGCTTCACGGCCACGTGGTGCCCTGGCGCGCCGGGCGCGGGGGCCGCGCGGGCGCTCGCCACGGTCTCGTCGGCGCAGGGGGCGCGCGGGACTCGCAGCAGGAGAGGGGGGGGGGGGATCCCTGCCCTCCTCCTCGACCTAGTCCTCCTGCTCCTGCCCCTATTCCCCTCTTCGTCCCTCCTCGCTTCTCCTCCTCCTCCTCCTCCTCCTCCTCCTCCTCCTGCTCCTCCCTCTTGTTGTGCTCTTCCTATTGTTCTTCCTCCTGCTCCTCCGCCTCATCCTCCCTCCTCCCCACCCGCTCGTCCCTCCTTCCTCCCTCGGGGGAGGATGGAGGACCAGAGCAAGACGCAGCAGCGATGCTGCAAGACACGCTCCCGTCCAAAGCCCCCTCCGCATGAGCAGTCCCCAAAAGCACGACTCCACTGCGCGAAGAAGCAACCCGCCCTTGGAGGACGAGCGCCCCTGGGCCGGCAATGCAGACGGGAGTTCCCTTCTCTTCAGAGACTTGGCGGCGCGCACAACGAGGGCAGGGGGAGGGGGGAAGATGTCTTAGAAGGAGGCTGCTTCTTCGAAGGCGCCGGCCCTACATCCATAGACAAGGCCCGCGCCTTCTAGGAAGCGGGGGTGCTTCTAAGGAGCCCCCCCCCTCCCCCTACCCCCCTCTGCGCGTGGCTGAAAGAAGCACCCTTCGATCTGTAAGCAATGCGAAAGAACCATGTTCACCATTTCAAAGGAAAAGGCCTCCGTCTGCGCAGCTGCTGCACACGTGCGGAAGCCCACGGTTCAAAAAGAGCCAGCCTCCATCCATGCAGCTCCTGCGCGCTGCGGCACGTGTGGCCGCACGTTCATGGATCCCTCAGGAGAACCGTATTTAGACCCCCCCCACCCCACTACTCCGTCCTTGTAACCGCTTGGACACTCGAAAACGGATGTGCGCGTCGTGTCCTCTTCCTTATTAAAGCCACCTCTTTGCCGCACCGCCAGGCGTGTCGGTAGGGCGGGCCGGGCGTTTCGCCTGAGACTTCCCCACCATGTATGATCCTCACGCTTGAGATTCGCAACAGTCTCATGGATGGTGGGCGGGCCGTGTTCAAAATGGTGCTCTCGCCTTTCGCCCCGCGCACATATGCTCTCAGAGTTTGCAGCAGCGGCAAGGATGGAGGGCGGGTCCTTCCCAACGTGTGGCTCTCGTTCCAGCGCCACGCGCATTCGTTCGAGAAGTTTGCAACAACTCCAAGGATGGAGGGCGGGCCCGCTTCAAAAGGTGGCCCTCGCCTCAGCGCCGCGCACGTTCGCCTAAAAAAGGCTCGCAAAATTTGTCAAACATGGTAAACGAATCATGTTCCAAGTGTGGCTCTCTCTTTTGAACGCCGCGCACCTTCGACTGTAAAGACCGCGACCGTGTAGAAGATTCGTATGGTTGAGGTCTCAGGAACGGTGCCCTGGCGCGACTGAGGACTATCAGGATTCAACGGCATTGTTGACTCGTAGTGCTGACGTCCCAGGAATTGTGTTCTGGCACACACTAAGAGTGTCTGGGCGCAACAGTCACGCTGATTCGCGGAAAATTGACGTCCGAGAAGATGCGTTCTCGCACGACTGGGGATTGTCAGACGGCTATCTTTCAATGGAGCACTTCCCGCAATGAGAGTAATTCTTGCTGGCCCGATGGAAAATCAATCAAACTCGATAGGAAGGTTGATTGCAACATCTTTGATGCGTCTTTGGTTTACGTTGGTCCTCCTCCTCCTTCTCCATCATTTCAAACCGTCCTTGGTACGACATCTCGTCGACTCTGCCGTGGTTCCGCTCAGCTTCTTGGAGCCTCACGCCGCGGGGTGGGGAGAGAACGGGGGGGGGGGGGGCGGGTTTCAGAAGGAGGGAAGCAAGCGGGAGGAGGAGGGAGGGAGCAGGGGGAGAAGAGGAGGCGAGGGGCAGTTCCAGGGAAGAGGGGGGGAGAAGAGGAGAGGGGAGGGAAACGTAGAGGAGAGGGAAAGCGGAGGTGATCCTACTCCGTCTCCCTCCCTTCCGTTCTCGCTGCTGCTCCTCCTCCTCCCCTCGCCCCTCATCCGAATTATCACAGTTGTCATCATCATCCTCATCATGGAACCTCATATTTCTCCTCCTCACTCTCGGCGTCGCCGCCAACATCATCGTCATAATCACCACCACCACCATCATCACCACCACGCAACCAGCATCACCGTCGTCATCACCACCACCTCCATCATCACCACCACCACCATCATCATCATCATCATCATCATCATCATCATCAGCATCATCATCATCATCATCATCACCACCACCACCACCATCATCATCATCATCATCATCATCAGCATCATCATCATCATCATCATCATCATCATCATCATCAGCATCATCATCATCATCAACATGATCATTATCAGCATCATTATCATCACCATCAGCATCATCATCCTCAGCATCATCCTTATCCTCATCATCATCGACAGCAGCATCAGCATCATCATCAACAGCATCATAATCAAGAGCAGCATCAGCATCATCATCATCATCATCATCATCATCATCATCATCATCAACAAAAACATCATCATCAACAGCATCACCATCATCATCAGCAGCATCATAATCAAGCACATGATCATCAGCATGATCATCATCATACTCATCATCAGCATCGTCATCATCATTGCCCTTCCCCGCCACACTCCTCATTCTTCACTCCTCACAGATGTTCCTCCTCCTCCCCACCTCTGCTTCTCATCAACCTCATCCTCCACCATCCTCCCGCCCCTCCCTTTCGGAGTTGCTCAACATGAAGATGTCATGAGGTTGCGTTGATTTACCGCCCGCCTATCCCTTACACCGCTTCATACCCAGAATTATCCTGACTCAGCTTTCGACATGTTCCAATGATGTGCTCGGCCTTCCAGAAACTTTGTTTCCGATACAGCGTTTGCCAAATTTCAGGATCGGCGCCTTGCTCGCAAGAGTGGCGCGGCCGCCCTCCTGAATCCGATTCCCTTGTCGACGTCACCGCTCCCGTCCTTTCCCTTCGTCTGGAATGTTGCTGGTCCTCCAACTAATCCCGCTCCTCCTTCTACTGCTGCAGCTGCTGTTGCTCCTCCTGATCCTCCTTCTTCGATCACCTGATCCTGCTCCTTTTGCTCATTCGCCACCTCCTCCTCCTCCTTCTCCTCCTCCGCCTCCTCGCCCGGCGCTCCGAACTGCAGACTTTGATTGCCATTCGCGCACTGGGGCACTTGGGGGGCCCAGGTCCGTTAAGACACCCTCCGGCGGAAAGAGAAAGACTGGAACCACGCGCGCGCGTCGCGCGCTCAGGTTCTAGCAAGCACCTGCCCTCGAGAAGGCTACGAGATGCTCACAGGTGCGCCGCCCCCGTGACAGCCCTTCGTGACGGGGGATGGTGCCCCTGAAACCAGGGAAGTCAAGAACGCGCTCCACCAGGCCGCCCCCCCGCGACTGCTCTTCGCGGCACGGGGGGGCGCCCTGGGGACAGCAAAACGGCGGCTGCCGCAAAAACGGCGGTCCCAAGGCGGGGGACGTGAGAAAACGGGAAGGCCTCCTGAGGCCCCCCCCGCGCCGAGAGCTCTCGACCTCCGCTCAAGCCGTCTAGGAGGGGGACGCCCGAAGGAACGACACAGCCAATGTCTGACCTACGTTGCGAGCTGATGGGTCTGACCCACGGAGCCACTGGAGCCCTGAGTGAAAAGGCAGGGAATGGTATGATGAAACGCGTTCTATGACTTCGGTGGAACAGTTCTGGTGGACACAGTCATGCCCGGCGGAACAATAATCCTGGGCTTCCCCTCTGTTCCGTCACCTTGGGGTGGAAGGCTCGAAATGACACTTCGCGTTCCCCCTCACTTATCGCGCGAGCGCACCCTGCGTGTCCTGTTCCTCTCCGACTCTCTTCCTCCTTCCCCCCCCTTCATGCCCATCGTCTTCCCTCCTTCCATCGCCCCCTCTCCTTCCCTCTCTCCCCCGCATCCTCCGCCTCCCTCATTCCTGTCCTTCCTCCCTTCTTCTTCCCTCCCTCCTCCCCCTCCACCCCGCTGCACCTGGGACACCCTCCCCTCGCCCCCCCACCACCACCACCAGAGGCCTCTCGAGACCAACCCCCTGGACCCCTCATGGGCACCATCCCCGCCCCTGCTCCTGGCCGCGGCGGCGATGCGGACCCCACGAGGGCCCAGAACAGGAGAGGAGGGAGGACCCTCCCCCCCCCCCCCCTCGCCCGCCCGCTGACGTAGGGTGAAACTGACTCGAAGCCCACACTTGAGGAAGAGGAGGAGGAGGAGGAGGAGGAGGAAGAGGAGGAGGAAGAGGAGGAGGAGGATGAGGAGGAGGATGAGGAGGTGTGACCGAATGAAACGGGCCTTACGCGAGATGGCATAGCGACCCTACGCGATGTCTTACGCGGGCCGCCAGCCCGGCAGGCCACTTTGGAAACGAGGGCGCCTACGCGCAACCCTACGCGGGCAGCTTACGCGCGAATGCCCGCGCAGTCCAACCCGTTGTTTTGCGCCGCTCACTCGAAGAGTGAGCGAATGGCGAAGACAGCACTGTGACCCCCGTCAAATGCACACGCAGAGGACAGGGGGAACGTGAGGGGGGGGACCACGCAAGGAAGAGACACATCGAGCTGGAATCGCCGATACACTCATCGGCCTGACCTGAGGAACGATAAATAAGGAGCGAAGCCCTTTTTAATCCCAAGGAACAACACATAAGGAACGATAAATAACAAATAACGCATCAGGAACTGTAAATAACGCATCCAAGCCTAAGGAACGACCGAGCCCCTTTTGAAAAGTAAGCGTTCCTTGGTCAAGCCGCTCACTGTACGGCGCCGAAAAATCGGCGGGAGGCCCCCGCTCGCGAGAGCCCGCACGTTTTCCTGGGCGGGGTGGGGGGCCACCGGGCCCTTCAGCGGCGAGGCATGGGCGACGGGGGGGGGGTCGATGCATCCCCCCTCCTGGGCCGATCCCCCCCCCTTTCTGACCCCTGCCCCCCAGAGCGCAGAGACGATCGGCGGCGAGCCGGGGGGGAGGGGGAGGGGGGGAGGAGGAGGGGGAGGAGGAGGACAAGCTAGGTGCGCTCGCGTCATATCTGACGTCCTACCCCTCCCTCCCATCCCTTACCATGGCGCTGATTTTCTCTATCCGCGGACGCGTGTCGTAGCGGACCTGTGGCTCCGCGCGCGCGTGCGTAGTGGGTGGTGGTGCGCGTGCGTGCGTGCGTGCGTGTGTGCGTGGTTGTGGTGGTGGTGGTGGTGGTGGTGGTGGTGGTGGTGGTGGTGGTGGTGGTGGTGGTGCTGGTGGTGGTGGTGGTGCTGGTGGTGGTGGTGCTGGTGGGTGGTGGTGGTGTGTGGTGGTGGTGGTGGTGGTGGTGGTGGTGGTGGTGGTGGTGGTGGTGGTGGTGGTGGTGGTGGTGGTGGTGGTGGTGGTGGTGGTGGTGGTGGTGGTGCGGCGCGGTGGTGGCGGGCGGATGGGCGCGCGAGAAAGAGGCCCGCGCTGGGGCGAGAACGCCATCCTGAACGACGGAGGCCAAACACCGATCCGAAAATGAGGCCCACGCTGCAGCGGGAGCACGATTCGGAACGATTCGGGAGCAGAAATGAAGCCGGCGCCTCAGCGAGAGCATCATTTAAAAAAAACGCAAGCGAAAACCCGTTTCCCGGGAATCCTGTGTGCAAAAAAACAATACGCGGGGGCGTTCGGCCCGAAAATGACGCCGGCGCCTCAGCGAGAGTCGTTTCCCGGGATTTCCCGGGCATCCTGTGTGTAAAAAAACAGTACGCGGAGAATGCGCGGCCATCACCCGGACGCCATCAGGGGAAGAGGGAAAGTATTTTCATATTGAGTAATTGTGGAGGAGGAGGAGGAGGAGGAGGAGGAGGAGAGGAGGAGGGGAGGAGGAGGAGGGGCGGGCCTTCTCCGAGGGCTCGCAAAGCTCCCAGCCGTTTCAGAAGTTCCCTGAGCCTTCCCCGAAGACGCAGGAGACCTCTCAGAAGGCCCGAGGCCTCCCGAGAAGCCCCGCCGCCTCTTGAGGAGGCCATCTCCTTCTCACTTCCCCCCCCTCGCTCGCCGCCGAGACGAGGGGGAGGGGCAAAGACAAGCCCCTCATAGCCCCCACGGTAGAAGTTCTTGCAGCCTGCCCTCCATGGGCCTCCAGGCATTCCTGGGGAGGCCTCCACGGGGGGGGGGCAGGGGCCCCGGGGGGAGGCCCAGAGGCCCCGCCCGATCCTCTCCCCTCCTCTCCATTCCCACGCCTCCTCCTCCTCCTCCTCCTCCTCCTCCTGCTCCTCCTCCTCCTGCTCCTCCTCTTCCTCTTCTTTTTCTTTTTCCTCCTCCTTCTCCTCCTCCTCCTCCTCCTCCTCTTCCTCCTCATTCTGCTCCTGCTCCTCCTCCTCCTCCGCTTTGACCTGGACCTGTGGGCATCGGTGTGCCTGGTCGGACGCCGTCGTCCTCCTCATCGTCGCCCTCATCGGGCCTCTCCGACGCCGTGTTGATGCTGTTCAAGACGTGGCCCCTGGACCTCTTGACAAGTTCCCGAGGACCAGCGCCTCCTGCCGAGCCGGTCTGCTGACGGGTCCTGAGCCTGGCAAGGACCCCAGGAGCCCTGGAAATTGCGCAAAACGTTCCGCCGTGATTGTGTGTTCCACGACGCGAGGAACTCCTCCTCCTCCTCCTCCTCCTCCTCCTCCTCCTCCTCCTCCTCCTCCTCCTCCTCCTCCTCCTCCCACATCTTCGAAGGAAAAAAAACAGACCCAAGACCCCTCCCGGGATGCGTTCCGGCCGTGACTGTCGGGAGAATCCAGCCGTGGCGACGAGAGCGCCCCAGCAAATCCAGGAAGGCACATAGTCAGATCAAGGCATCGAACATTGACACTCGACGCTTGCACCTCGACCCTTGCCGCCGCCCGCCTCCAGGGGAACACACAGTGACAGAAGCACAACAACTCTGAGTTCTGCACAGATTTCTCGGATCGGCGCTGGACAGGGGCGCAAAGCGGAGCCAAGAAATCCGCGCGGAGCCCCAAAGTACATGTGCATGAAACTCCTTCTGGGGAAACCAGGAGGTACCGATACCGCTACCCCCTACCTCGAAGCGGCTCTGGCGGTGGCGACGATGGGCTCCCAGGAGGTCCAGGAAGGGGGAAAACGGGCGGAGGGCAGCGGTATGGGCACCTCCTCCGATCGTCTTCGAGACCCTCGGCCCTCTAGAGGCCTCATAGACGTGGTCGGAGTAGATGTGGGCGGGGGATCGCGCCGCATCGCCGACACGTCGGCGGTGC
>CAUYUJ010002491.1:45000-65000 GCA_963575745.1 Prorocentrum cordatum
GTGTACGCGGACAGCGGCCCGGATCACCCAAAAGGGGGGCCCTTTTTCATCTGCTTGTGAGCTGGACACCCGCAGACCCTGGGCGACAGGTAGACCGTCTGATGACGATGGCCCTGCAGCGGGCGGCGCGGCTCAGAATCTGGTCATTCTCGACTGCTATCATGCCCATCCTGCACTGCCCAGGCTGCAGAGTAAGAGCGCATCGCTGATCCCCAGGCAGCTTCCCCACTGGCCCTTCCGAATCCTTCAGTTCCTCCTCTTCCTCCTCCTTCACATCATCCTCCTCACCCTCACCTACATGTGATTCCTCCTCCTCATCATCATCAGCAGCATCATCAGCACCACCATCATCATCATCATCATCATCATCATCATCATCATCATCATCATCATCATCATCATCATCATCATCATCATCATCATCATCATCATCATCATCACAACTAGCATAAGTATCGCTATCATCATTATCATCATCATCGTCATCATCATCACCATCATCACCATCACCATCACCATCACCATCACCATCATCATCATCATCATCCTCCTCCTCCTCATCATCATCATCCTCATCCTCATCCTCATCCTCATCATCCTCATCATTATACAAATAAGCATCTTCATCATCACGGCCCCCCAAGGGCTGGGGACAGGAGGTGTCACACGTGACGAACTCCTGTGCCCCCTCGAACAATCGCCACCCAGAATGCTGGATTGGCACGATGGCGGGACTTGTCGCAGACAGCTGGATAAGAACGCATCACTAATCACCAGGTAGCTCGCCCCTTGGCCCCCCACCAGCTCCGAGCCAAGGGGCGAGTACACGGAAAACTCCGCATTCGCGGATAAGAGCGAGGGAGCAGCGCACGGGAGGAGGCTCCTGGGCCCCCACTGCGCATTGCCGAGTGCCGGCCCCCCGCTCCATGCTCTGCCGCCACATGCACTGCCCCGTCTGTACTGACCCTGTGTGCTGCCCCCACTGGCTCTGCCCCCATGTGTTCACGGCCCTCATGTGCTGCCCCCGTGCAACGCCACCAGAAGCCGGCTCCTCCATTCAACCACCAGCGCGCAGGGGGAAAACTGAGACAACTAGGGCTCCCCCCCTCTGGTACATGGGCGCAGCGCCGCGCTGGAGGCGTGGCCCTCGTCTGGGCCACGTCGGCGAGGATCGAACATCTGCAAACTCACGGCGCCTGGGTGTCTGATCCGAACACAACATGGAGCCGAGACCCCTGAACTCAAGCGCGGTCGGCCCGTGGCTTGGCTGTCGCCCCACTGCTTCGACGCCCAAAGCAGCTCCAGGTGGAGTGGGGCCAAGACTGGCGCTCCCTGCCGGCGAAGCATGCGTACCCCATGACTTTAAAATGCCGCCACAGTTCGCCGGCCCCCTCGAGAGCCACCACGCTGCGTGGCGGAGGCTTTGCTTCAACCTGCTCCAGCTCCCCTTTTCCAGTCTCCGATGCTGGAGATTCTACTCTCTGCTTCCCACTGTAGACTGCCACTGTCCGCGCGAGGGGGGGGGGCCCGAAAAGGACCCTCACCGATCCCGGATCGCGTGGCCAGAAGTTCTGGTAGGTCTGGGGCACAGAGAACAACAACAACAACAACAACAACAACAGCAACAACAACAACAACAACAACAACAGCAACAACAACAACAACAACGACGACGACGACGACGACGACGACAACGACAACGACAACGACAACGACAACGACAACAAGGACAACGACAACAACAACAACAACAACAACAAGAAGAAGAATAAGAAGAAGAATAATAACAACAACAACAACAACAACAACAACAACAACAACCTTGGTGAGGGTGAGGCCCGCCGCGATATCCGGATCGAAGATGACCCCAGCCTGGTCGTTGCAGTCGATTAGCACAAAAGAGCAGCAGCAGGGGGGGGGGGAGGAGGAGGAGGAGGGGAGGAGGAGGGGCACAGAGAAGTGCGTGAGCTTCGCGCCGCCGCAGTGATCCCCCGCATAGTGCGCCAGGTGCGGCTCGCGCGCCCGAGGCCAGGACCCCCCTCGCACACGTCGCGCGCGAGGCGCGCCCTCGAGGCCCGGAGCCCTCCGCGAGCTGCACGCGATCCGCGCTGCCGAGGCCAGGTTCCCGGGCAGGTTGCGTAAGGTTCGCGCTCTCGAAGGCAGCGTCCCCTGCACATGGCGTCTGGCTCCGTGCTCCCGAGGCCAGAACCCTCTGCAGAGTTGCGCCAGAGATTCGCGCTCCCGAGGCGACGATCCCCTGCAGCTCACGCCAGGGTCGCGCCCCCGAGGCCACCATCCCTTGTGGATGACGTCGCGATTGCGAGCCGTCCTCGCCTGCCTTTCTGAGCTTGCCTCAAGTCGGCGCCAAGGCATCCCAACGTAGCTCTGGCATGTTTCCTCACAGTCGCCCCATATGCTGAGGGCGCGCGGTGAGGCTGCAGGGGCCCTGGGAAAGGCCACGCCGACACTCTGCGGGCGGGGCGCGGCCAGCGAGAGCGGCCGAGGATGGGCCGACGGGCAAGGACGCAGGGGTGAGCCTTGGAAAATCGCTCATCCTTGCAGGGGCCCAGGGACACACAAATAAATACACACAAATAAACATATTCCCAAAAAATCTTATATTTTCTTAGTTGTTCCCTACCTAGGCTCTGCCTAGAAGGGTTCTTACTCTGTTGGCTTAAAGGGCCGGGCAGTGGAACCCGCCTCGGGCGGTTCCCCCGGTCCCCTGGGAGCCAAGCACAAGCAATAGCAAAGGTACAAGCAAACGCGCGGTTCCCCCAGTTGCGCTCCCGGGGTGCCAAGCAAAAGCAAAAGCAGAAGCAAAAGCAAAGGCAAAAGTGAAGGCACAAGCGAAGGCAAAGCAAAAGCATAGCATAGCATAGCATAGCATAGCATAGCATAGCATAGCATAGCATAGCATAGCGTAGCATAGCGTAGCGCAGCATAGCATAGCGCAGCATAGCATAGCGCAGCATAACATAACATAGCCTAGCCTAGCCTAGCCTAGCCTAGCCCAGCATAGCATTGCGCAGCATAGCATAGCATAGCATAGCATAGCATAGCAGAGCAGAGCAGAGCATAGCATAGCGCAGCACAGCATCCACTATTGCTGCAGCACAGCATCCACTAGGAGGAGAACGGCGTTTACCGCTCCTACTAATGTTGCTTTCCTAGAGGCTCCAACTCCTAGGTAGGGTCGCACTGGGATAATTGTCTTCCCCCCAAGTCCCATATTTTCCCATATTTTCTGAGGGATCTACGATTAATTGTGTCTGTGTGTCTTTTCCCCTCCTGAATCCTGTCTATGAGGGTTGGCTGTATGGGAGGAGGAGCCGGCGGCAGAGGGCGAAGCCCGTACGGCTGTCCTTCCCCCCTTGCCTAGGGCCTGAACCTGCCAGCACGATGCGCATCCCCACCCCCTCGCCGAATACTGACAGCAAAATGTCCTCCCCCCCCTGGCCTAAAACTGCCAGCAGCGTATCCTCGGCCCCCAGGCTTCAAGCTGCCAGCAACTGGCCCGAGGCCTAACACTGCCAGCGTACTATCCTAAGCCCCCTTGCCAAACAAACTGCCAGCAAATGATCCTCACCCAGTGGCCTTGAACCACCAGCTAACTATCATCACCCCAGCGGCCTCAAACTGCTGAAACGCTATCCTCACCCCTGGTTTGCAACCGCCAGTACATGACCTCATCCCCAGCGGCCGAACATTGCCATCAAAACATCATCACTCCCTAGCCTAAAACTGCCAACAACACATCATCATCACCCCCAGAAGGCTAAATCCTTACCGGCCTGGCTGAAAACTGCCAGCAGCATATCCTCACCCCCCGTAGCCTAAAACCTGGGGCTTGATCTCGTGTGGTCGGCGGCGTCCGATTGCATGATTGTGGCAACGGCGGTCATTACGTCGGTCTGATGAACTTCCAGTGGGCGTAGCGCGTACTCCTTCCCTCGCGCGGGATGCCTGCACCCGACGAGTCGATCTGCTCCGCCTGTTGTTGGCGCGTCTCCGACGCCAGACCACCACTCCACCCCCAGCAGCTGAACCACCGTCCAGGGGAGCAGGGGAACAAACGACAACGTGAACATCGGGTCGGGCGAAGGGGGCGGATAGCAAAGGGGGGGGGTGAGAATCAGCTCACGTAGCTGATTTTCCCGGCGCCTCCTGGCGCCGGAGGCGGCTATGCATCGAGGAAGGGGCCCCTCGGTGAGGCCGAAACCAGCTGCACGCAGCAAATTTCGTACCCCCCTCCTTTCCCACCCCCCCCCTTTCGCCCGGCACGAGAACACAACAACTCGGAGGCCCGCGCGGAATTTCGTACCCCCCCCCTTTCCCAACCCCCCCCTTTCGCCCGGCACGAGAACACAACAGCTCGGAGGCCCGCGCGGACTCCCCGGATCGGCGCTGGAGCCCCCGGGCCCTGGCGGCGCCTGCTGCGCGGCCCCAGGCGCATACCCGCGCGCGAGGGAGCGGGGCCCGGCGCCGACCCGAGAAATCCGCGCGGACCTCCGAGGCTTCATGCCCATGTCTGAAGGGGCCCCAGGACACACAAACAAATACACACAAATAAAAATAGTCCCCATATTTTCCCATATGTTCTGGGTTTCTGTCTTCCCCCCCACTTCCCATATTTTCCCATATTTTCTGGGGAATCGAAGATTCATTGTGTCTGTGTGTTTCTTTTCCTCCTGAATGTCATTGTCCGCTCCCTGCAGGAGAAGCGTTGGCCTGAAGTCTCGCGGTGAACGGAATGGGGGTGGCAGAGGGGGGGGGGCCAGCGAATGAGCTACACGCAGCTGGTCTCCACGGCGCACTGAGACGCCGGGAGCGATCACACACCCAGGAACGGGGCCCGGGGGCGGGGCCGACACCAGAAGCACGCATGAGACGTCGTAGGTAGCACCCCCCCTTCCCAAGCCGCCACCCTTCATCCTCTCGCTGGAAGAGTAGAAGGGGGACGATCGACGCGTGGCCCGCCTCGGCAACTCTCTGGGCGCCAGAATGGACCCCCCTCGAGGGGACTGCCTGTACTTCCGTCGCCCTCAGCCAACCTTCCTTGTAGGCGAAAAACATATCCGTATCCGCAGCCTCGCGGGCCAAGCCACCCGAGCCGCGACCCCGCGGATGCCCCGCCAGGAAACGTCCATCCGTGCGAGAGCGTCTCCGCGGGATCGCGCCCCAGCATCCAGACCGCGAGGGCGCGGATTTACGGACATGCTCGCCGCTCGCGACCTCCGACGCTCCGTCGCCTGCAAAGCCGGCCTCGGCCAACTCCCGCCGACTTCCGCGGACCTCCAGCCGCCAGCCGGCTCCCAGGAGGAGGAGGAGGAGGAGGAGGAGGAGGAGGAGGAGGAGGAGGAGGAGGAGGAGGAGGAGGAGGGAGGATGAAGGAGGGGAGGGAGGAGGAGAGGAGGAAGGGAGCCAGCACGGAGGCCGATCGGCGGCGAGGCGGCCAACCCCGGAGCTGCGCCATACGCGCACGGCGGGCTCCTGCCCTGCCGACAACGCAGGCGGTCGCCCTCTGCCGCGGCCCTCCCCCGGACCACAGCGGCCCGCCCGGAGGGCGCTCCACCTTGCCTTGAGCGCGCCGCCGCGCGGCGCGCACCACACAGGGGGGGGGGGGGAGGCTTCCTGGGAGGAGGCTGCTCCTTAGAACGCGCTGGCCTCACACATCTGCAGACGAGGCCCAGGCCTCCCGAGACGCAGGGGCGCCTCTGAGAGGCACTCCCGCCTCCCCCCACCCTCCCTTCTTCTGCCCTCTGCGCCCCTCTGCGCGTCGCGGACCCTTCCCAGAACTTCGGTGTTCTCATTTGTTCGCTGCGGGGGCGCCCGGAATTCCTGACCCTTTCCCCAGGGCGGGCTCTTCGCCGTGAGTCGTTGTTTGAGGGTCCGAAGGCCCAACAAAAAGCCCCGCGAGGTAGAAAACGACGACAACCCCCCGCCTTGATTTTTGTCAGTATGTCGGATGTCTGGGTTCGTGGCCGCTGCGCCCAAGAGGCGCAAACCTGCCGTAGCTCACCGGCCTGCCCTCGCAACACCGCCAGCTCCACTGCGCCGTCTGAATATTCTCGCCTTGCCCAAGTGGACGACGCCAGCACCGCGGCAAACCACGCTCCAAACCTTGCGTCTGAGGCGGAGTTTACCCTGGTGGCCGCGGCGCCCGATCAAATACGAAAGGCCGCGCGTCGGAACGAACGGCGCGCCGCCTATCCAGGACCGAGTCCCAGGGACCCGGGGAGCGGTGGGGTTGGACATCTGCCCTCCCGTGCGGGCGGGCAGACAGCCACGCAGTCATCGTGCTAGCTAGCATCAGGAACGCACAATAATCCGCGACTGCGGGGAGGAGGACTGCGGCGGGGAGGAGGAGGAGGAGGAGGAGGAGGAGGAGGAGGAGGAAGATGGGGGAGGCGTCGAGGGATTCGGCTTCTGCAGCTGCTGCGAGGCGGCGGCGGACGGTCTGCAGGTGTGCGTCTTTGCGCTGCGCGAGTGTAGATGGTTTTAGGAGTAGGGATCAGTGTGAGTCGGAGGTGTAAGCGGGCGGTGGGGCGTGGGAGTTCATGTACCCCACCTGAACGCTGGGTAGTATGAGGAGGGCTAGTGCTGCGGAGTAGGAGGGCGGGCGTGCGGCGGAGTAGGCTGAGGCGGAGGACGCTGCGGAGTTCCTCGCATTCTGGGTTGTTCTTCCGAGCGTCACGCGGTCGTTCTCACTGCAGGACCGAAGGGGCTTTTCTGGGCACGGCGCGCCCAGGCCACCAAACCGGCCCCACCAGAATGAGCCTGACGAAAGACCCCACCATACGCAGGTGTGAATACCGCAATTGTGGTTCCCTTTTTCGGTGGTGATCCCTATGAGGCAACGAACCGTGCCAGGGGTGCGCCGAAATGAGTGGCGCGGTACACAGCGCGAACGAAAAACGAACAACACAATGCGGACTGCGCCACGGGGACCTTCGGTGGGGCTTCAGATGGGGCCACGAAACGCCGTACTGGGTGAGGGAGACGCATGCGAACTGTGCCACGGGGACCTTCGGCGGAGTTCCCCATGGGGCCACGAAACGTGTGAGGGGTGTACCGAAATGAGTGGCGGGGACGCATGCGGACTGTGCCACTGGGACCTTCGGCGGAGCTCCCCATGGGGCCACGAAACGTGTGATGATGTTGATGATGCTGATGCTGATGATGATGACGACGATGATGACGATGATGACGATGACGATGACGATGACGATGACGATGACGATGATGATGATGATGATAATGATGATGATGATGATGACGATGATGATGATGATGATGATGATGATGATGATGATGATGCTGATGCTGATGCTGATGCTAATGCTAATGCTGATGCTGCGCATGCTGATGCTGATGCTGATGCTGATGCTGATGCTGATGCTGATGCTGATGATGATGATGATGATGATGATGATGATGATGAGAGGAGGGGAGGAGGGAGGAGGAGGAGGAGGAGGAGGAGGAGGAGGAGGAGGAGACGCGGGGACCGTCTCTTCAAAACGAGGACCCCAAAACACAAGCTGGTTGGGATAAACTCAAGAGACGGCCCGAACACGCGAGGCTCTCCTGAGGCCAGAGCGGCGCCCTCAGCTCGAGGCCTCGAGGGCACGACTCCGAAGCAGTGTAGATATATGGACATGCTCTGGCAGTGGCTCGACGTAGAAGAAGGAGGAAACAACAACAACAACAACAACAACAACAATCATTTTACCCGAACGCTCAGTGTTCTCACCAGTGCCAGGGTTTTCATAGGAGGCGGGCAATACCCCCACTTTGTGGGGGGGCCGGTTCAAGCTCTACCAATTTCCAAACGACTCTTCGCCACCACCCACACCCAGCTTCCCGCCCTATGACGTTCGGACACTTCACTTCGTGGCATGCGGACGACCGTGGCTACTACACTGGCGCATGGTTTCAATGACTTCTTGTGGTAACATCTTGTGGAAACTAGCTTAGTATACGACGACGACGATTTGAAGGGCCTACGGTGCGAAAAATGATTTTATGTTGCGCGGTGCTAAAATTCCTACGAAACCCAATGGTTTTTGAAGATTTCGGCGTGCGCACGGA
Source organism: Prorocentrum cordatum (assembly GCA_963575745.1). Classification (NCBI taxonomy): domain Eukaryota; class Dinophyceae; order Prorocentrales; family Prorocentraceae; genus Prorocentrum; species Prorocentrum cordatum. The sequence goes on from CAUYUJ010002491.1 coordinate 53,092, forward strand.
AAGAAAAAACGAATGTGTCCCGCATGGTATTATTTGACAGGGATGATGGCCCTGGCAGGTGCGCAACCGTTGTTGGAGAAGTTCGAAGCACGTGAAGAAGTTGATCGCAAAAGCCCGTTTGACAGAAATGTTTAAAAAAGTTGGGTTTCCTGCAAATCCGCAAGAGCGCGCGGGATGAAATTGTGACACTTTAAAAAAAAAACATTGGTTTTTTGATGTTTTTATGTTGAAATCGTTACGAACACTAAGGTTTTGGAAGGATTTCGTCTTGCGCGCGCGAATGTCCACTTTACCTTATTTTTTGCAAGGGATTCTTGAAGTTTGGTTATTTTAGAACAAGAAATTTCATTTTATAGTGTTTTTTGCAAGGGACAGCGGGGGGGAACAAAACAACCGGACCTTGATGACATCGTATTACCTGAGGCTTCCTCACGAAAATGATGAAAATGTAGCTGCGGCCTAGGCGCGGCGAGGGGGTCGCGCACCAGGGGTTCCAACAATAATTATTCTTTAGAATAAATAATGTTCAACAACAACAACAACAACAACAACAACAACATCAACAACATCAACAACATCAACAACAACAACAACAACAACAACAACACTTCAACAGAAACTGTTGGCGCTCCGCGCGGAGTTCTTAGAACTGCGCGGGACCCCCCCCCCAGCGGCGCCTCCGGCGCTCCGCGGAGCGCGCCAGGGGCGGCGCCGGGGGGGGGGCCCTGCGCGGATCCAAGAAACCCGTGCGGAGCGCCAAAAGTGTATGTGTATGGCGTTTTCGTAAAACAATACGACTACGGACGCACTCTGGCAGTGCTTCTACGATATCCCAGTCCCGCGGGGCAATTCGCAGCAGGGTCCGCTGCCGGGCTCATGACTGCGCTGGTCCCGGTCTTGCTACGGCGCTGCGAAGGGGCCCCAAAAATCCCCCCTTCTCGAGCCGCCAGGAAGGGAAGAAGCAGGAGGAGGGCGACGACGATGAAGACGAAGCGAGATGCAGAGGGACCCAGCGGTCGACAGCTGAGAACGGGGATCCCGGACAAAGCCTGATCAGAAGGACGACGAGGGAGGGGCGAGGAGGGAGGGGCGAGGAGGCAGGAGCGAGGACCGAGGAGGAAGCGAGGAGGAGGACGCGCAGAAGGAGGGAGGACGGAGGACGGAGGACGAGGGAAGCCGCACGGGGCCAATCTGTCAATCTTGCTCCTCCGTTTCTCTGTGCTGGCTCCACAGTCCGACTCGTCATGGTGGGAGGGCTCACCTCCTCCTTATCCTCCGCCTCGTCCTCCTCCTCCTCCTCCTCCTCCTCCTCCTCCTCCTCCTCTTCCTCTTCCTACTACTCCTTGTCCTGCTTTCCCTCCTGCTCCTCCTCCTGTTGCTCCTCCTCCTCCTGAACCTCCACTCTGTCCCTCCTGCTCCTTCCCTCCAATCCTCCCTCCACCGCCTCATTCAACTCCTTCTCCTTGTCATTATGCTGTCTTCGCCCTCCTCCTCCTCCTCCTCCTCCTCCTCCTCCTCGTCATCATCATGCATCTTCTTCCTACTCCTTGTCAATGTACTCTCCTTCTTAAGTACCCCCTCTACGATCCGCATGGTCGTTCTCCTCCTCCTCCTGCACCACCCCGCCTCGGCCTCCTCCATATTATTCCCCTTCTGCTCCATATCCATCTCCTCCCCATCATCATCCTCATGCTCGTCAGCCAATGCGGCCTTACAGGAGGGTAATGGCGGGACGCACCACAAGGTCCGCGTGCAACGACGCCCCCCTCCCCCTCCATTCTCCGGTTCCCCCTCCGTCTCCCTGCCCCTCTTCTCCGTCCCCCCTTCCACCACTGCCTCCTCCTCCTTCCTCCTCCTCCTCCTCCTCCTCCTCCTCCTCCTCCTCCTCTTCCTCCTCCTCCTCTTCCTCCTCGTCCCCCTCCTCCTCCTCCTCCCTTTCCTCCTCCTCCTCCTCCTCCTCCTCCTGCCCCTCCCCCTCTCGGGGATCTTGATGCGGGGGTATGTGGGGCCTTGACTGGCCCCACGAGCTCCACGCGTGCCGCCCCCCTCGACCATGCTTCCAGGTGCGCACCTCGCCGCGGCACGCCTCTGCCCCCCCAAATGCATCCTTTGGACCCTCTCTCTGGGCCGTCTTGCGCAGATTGGAGCAGTCTTGGGGTCGTCGTGGGCCGCGCGGAGGACGGCCCCATCCGAGGAGGACAAAGGAGGCGAGGGAACTGCACGGGCGCGGCCCCGGAGCCTCGGATAACCTTCTCCACCCTCCTCCGCCCCCTTCCGCCCTTTTTTCCGCTCTCTTCCGCTTACTTCCGCCTGATTTCGTTTTGTTCCCCTCGCTTCTGCTCTCCTCCGCTCTGCAGCGCTCTCTTCTGCCATCGGCCGCCCTTCTCCGCTCACTTCCGCTCGTGTGCGCTCTTCTCCGATCCCTTTCGCTCTCGTCCACTCGCATGCGCTCTCTTCTGCTCCCTCCTGCGCCCTTGCGCTTTCTTCCGCCCTCTTGCGTTTGAGGGGCAGGTGTTGTCTAAGAGTTCCTCTGGGGGAGCGGAGGACTAGGGCGAAGGAGAGCGGACGAGGGCGCTGCTGGTCCGAGGCTTTTTGTTTTGCGCGCGGGAGTGCACGTTGCTCGGATAGGAGGGCTGCCTCGAAGCTTGTCGCGCTGGGGGAGGGGGGGCGGGGATTTGTTGTTGGAGGGCTGAACGTTGACTGCTGTGACCTCGTCCGCCCCACGAGGGTTCCCGTTCTGGTGCGGGCTCCCTCTGCGCCCCGGGGCCTTCTTCTTGCACGTCTTTGGCCACACGGAGTTCTCCCGAGGCCCCCGGGCGATGGGAGCCGATGCCGCCGTCTGGGCTCCTCGTCGCAGCCCCTTGTGGATCCCCACTCTGCCGCCCTGGTCCTCTGCTGCCCGCTCCCGAGGCTCTCTGGCACTCCTCTTGGGCCACCCATGGGCCCCGGCAGAGTGGCCCACGGAGCGTAGAAGCGGAGCTGCATGCTCAAAGTTGTTGGAGCTCTTCCCACGCAGGCCCCTCTTTTGCGCCCCCCCCCTGGACACCTCACATCCTCACATCACTCCTCAGCTCCTGCTCCTCGGGCTACCCCCGCCATCCATCGCCTCGTCCCAGCTTGACTCCGAGGATAATCATATCAATCCTCCTCTCTCCAGTATCATTACTCGTCCTCGTTCTTCCCCTGCTGCATTTGGTGCCTCTGCTGTCCCGACCCGAGCAATGTCATGATGTCATGACGCATACTCGGAAAAGTACGCAGGGACGCCTCAGCAAGGAGAAGTCCAAAATGGCCGACACGCCCACCACGGTTCGATTTCTACAGGAACAGAAACCTGCATAACTGAAGTCGAGGCCCACGCAGATGTTTGGGTCGGCGCTGGGCCCCCCTTCTTGTTCCTGGCGCGCTCCGCGCGCCAGGACCGAACCAAGGAGACAGCGTGATCCACCGCCGCTTTACTGCGGAAAATTCCCCCCCTCTTCCTCTGGAACCAAGGGGTCCCCCCCCTCCCTTCGAAAATTCCTCCCCCCCTGCTTGGACCCCCCCACACACACCCCACACCCCCTTCCCCCCGAACCGCCCCCCCCCCCAACCCCTCCCTCCGGAAAACTGGGGGGGGTCACTACGGGTTCGAACCCCCCCTCCCCCCCTCTGGAAAACCGAGGGGGGTCACTATCGGTTCGAACACCACCACCCCCCTCGCCGCCGACAAACGACTCCTGGGTCCCCACCACCGTCCGCACCACATCCCCCACTGCTGTCCCCAGCACCAGTCCCCATCACCACTGTCCCCACTGTTCACACCACCGTCCCCACTGTCCCCATCAGTGCCCCCACCACTGCCGCACTGTCCCCACTGTCCCCACCACTGTTCCCGCCACGGTCCCACTCTCCCCACTTTCCCCACGGCCCCCACCACTGCCCCACTGTCGCCAATGTCCCCACTGTTCCACTGTCCCACTGTCCCCGCCACTGTCCCACTGAGCTGTCCCACTATTCCCACCACTGCCCCCACTGCCCCCACCACTGTCCCCACTGTACCTCTGTCCAACTGTCCCACCACCGTCCTCGCCACCGCCATCACCACTGTCCCCACCACCACTGTCCTCCCACTGTCCCTACCACATTCCCACTGTCCCCACACCACTGTCCCCACCACCACCGTCCCCACCACTGCCCCATAGGCCCCACCACTGTCTCACTGCCCCACCAGTGTCTCACTGCCCCCACTCTCGCCACCATTGTTCCACCACGGTCCCACTCTCCCCACTTTCCCCACGGTCCTCACCACTGTCCCAGTGTCTCCAGTGTTTCCACCTCTGTCCCACTGTCCCCACTGTCCCCGCCGCTGCCCCACTGTGCTGTCCCACTGTCCCCACTGTCCCCACCACTGTCCCACTGTCCCCACTGTCCCCACCACCCTCCACTCTGTACTACTGTCCCACCACCGTCCTCACCACCGCCTTCACCACTGTCCCCACCACTACCGTCCCCACCACTGTCCCACTGTCCCCACCACTGTCCCGCTGTCCCCTCACCACTGTCCCCCCACCACCACCGTCCCCACCACTGTCCGCACCACTGTCCCACTAACCCCACACCACTGTCCCCACCACGACCGTCCCCAACACTGTCCCAGTATCCCCACCACTGTCCATCTGTCCCGAGGTGCGGGAATCGTTTGCCGGCGGCGAGGGGAGGGGAGGGGAGGGGGTTCGAACTGGTAGTGCCCCCCCCTCCGGTTTTCGAGGTGGGAAGGGGGGGGAAAGGGTTCGAACCAGTAGTGACCCCCCCACACACCTTTTCATGATGGACTGGGGGGGGGGGTCGAACTGGTAGTGACAGTGACCCCCCCCCGTTTTCGAGGGGGGGGGAACGGGTTGGGAACCCCCAATGACCCCCCCCCCCGGTTTTCCGCCAGCAGCGGTAGAACACGCTCTTTCGAACCAAGAAATCCGCGCAGAATTCCGACCATGTATGGTTATGCTGGTGTTTTTTCGTCGTCGAGTTCAACGCCGAAGCATCCAGAACGCCGAAAGCGAAAAGGCGCGTAAAAAGAACACTTCACATCATTACACGGCATGCTGCTAATTCTGATGCTGCTCCTCCACCTTCCACTCCTTCTCGTCCTCCTCCTCCCCCCTCCTCCTTCTCCTCTTGCTTCCCCTTCCCCGAACCATTCGTTGTCCCTCCTCTTTCTCATCTTCACACTCTGCCTCCCTCCTCATCCTCCTCCTCATCTCTCCCTCAACCTCTCTCCTTGACATAGCGCGCAAGCGTCGAACGAAGTCTTCACGGCAGAGCGGCGAAAAGACCAGCGCGAGCACAAGACGAACGAAACGTGAGTATGCCGGATTTGGCCGGTTTCCGATCGCGGATATACCATCGCCCATGCTAAATTTGAACCTTCCAGGAGGTGCATCCTGAGGTGACCCTCTTCTCTGTCCTCCTCTCTCCCCGCGGGAGGCCCCGATGAGCACGGCAGCCAGCCGCGCGGGCCCTGCGTTTTCCGAGCAAGACGCGCGGTGGGCATCCAGCGGAAGAGGGCACGAGCCGCGGTGCGGCGCAAACGCTCTGGCCAACCGCACCTGCGACCCAGGACACGAAGACAAGGCAACGGGAGGCACGCCAGCAAGCTCTCCGCCATCTGCTTTGCAGCGGGCAGGGCTTGGAACTAAATAACGCGGCAAGGCGGGGCAGAGAAACATATCACGGGTGGGGGCGTGTGTGGGGGAGAAAAAGAGAAAGAGAGAGAGAGAGAAGGAGAGGGAGAAACCAAAGAGAGAGAGAGAGAGGGAGAGGGAGAAGAGACACAAGAGAGGGACTGGAGAGGTTGATCTAATTCATCCGACGTCCCTACATACATGTGTGCACAGAATGTGCAAGTCGAAGCTGCACCGCATATGCATGATACCGTTCACATGTGTATATATATATACACTGTGACCCAAGCACGCTTCGCGGGCGCTTGTCGATCTCAACGCACGTTGGAACAGCCATTGGTATAAGCAATACGCAAACGGGATGCGAAAAAGGCGCGCGGAACACGTCAAGCGCAACGCGTTCGTCACACGATCGAGGAGATCGTCAGACGGGTCCCTGAGGGAAGCATACAGACTCAAGAGGAGAGGGAAGAGGGGGGTGATGACGGGCAAAGGACGCATGATGATAGCGCACACGGAGCAGCAAGTGGAGGATGTCGAGGGCAGGCGAGAGGAGGGACGAGAAGGGTAGCCGGGCCCATGTGGGAAGAGCAGGAGGAGCGCGGCCCCCCAGGGGCGGGCTCGACGGGGATGTTCCGGGCAGGGCGTGGCGTCAGGCAGCTCACCGGGGAAGAAGAGGTCCACATCGGGAGGTCAGGCTGTGAGGTCAATTCCACTGCAAGATCTAGAAACCATGCTGCCCAGGTGCAGGTGAGACTAGCAAGCCAACCCCTCAACTCTCCATCATCAGTTGTTGTGCAGCCGTGCCCCCTTCGTACCAACGTCTATGCCTTTTGCGCTCGCCGTCTTGATGAAATTCAAGTCAGCGCCATCTGTTGCCATCGCCTTCATGGTGTCCTTCAGAGCGAAGAGCTTCCTACCGCGCTCGAGCAGGGGGGGCAGAAAACAAGTTCAGGAGCAGTTGGGGTTGAGCCACGGACTATGAGACCCAGAGGAGAAGGAGGGAAGGAGGAGGGGGGAGGAGGGAGGAGAGCGGGATGGGGGTAGGAGTGAACGGAAGAGGGTAGGGAGAAGGAGCAGAAGCAGGAACGGAGAGGGACGAACACACTTCTCACCTGCATGCCGCCGCAACGGAGCAGAACCCTCGCGCTCCCGAGCCAGGTGCACAGAAGATGGGAAGGGAAATGGCTTCCCCCTCCTCCTCCTCCTCCTCCTCCTCCTCCTCCTCCTCCTCCTCCTCCTCCTCCTCCTCCTCCTCCTCCTCCCTCCTCCTCCTCCTGCTCCTCCTCCTCCTCCCCTCCTCCTCCTCCTCCTCCTTCTCCTCCTCCTCCTCCTCGTCCTCCTCCTCCTCTTCCATGCCGTGCCTTTATCCGCCACCGCGCGCAATGGCACGTTGCTGTCTGGCAGGGTTTCTGTAGTCATGTTTTTAGGAACTCCCCCCCTTTCGAAGTGCCCACATAGGTGCGCCACCCCCTCCCCGAGGCCTAAAACCCTCGCAAAATATTGCAGGTTCGCGCTTGCGAGAGACGGCCTAATATCGCTTCAAGACGGGCCAAGTTTAATCTCAAGACGGCCCAAGATGGTTTCAAGACTGCCCCCGCGAGGCCTTCGAGGCGTCTCAAGAGAGCTCCAAGAGCCTTCCCAGAAGGGCCTCGAGAGGCAAAAGACATTGATTTCCCGTAGCCGTTTCCATGTTTTTCTAGTGCTTGCCCTTTCAAGCTCCCGACGCCCCAAGACGACCCAAGAGACCACCAGGACTGCAGGTCCTTTCCCAAGATGGGGCTCTCGCCGTAGAGATCATCACATGCATCACCTCGCCGTGGCTCGGACGTCCATTCCCCGTGCACGTTTCGACTTCGTGCGTGCATTCGTTTGTTCGCGACATGCTCCCAGATGCCCCTCGATAGCTCTCGCCGAGAAATTTTGTGCACACGCCCGAGCGATGCCAAGCTGCCAGAAGTGTGGACCTGTGCCCGCCCCAGCGGCACGACTGGGGAGCGGTCGTTTCGATGTCGTGCGTGCATTTTTGTTCGCAAGATGCTCCAAGAAGCTCCTTGATATCGGGAGCGGCCAAGCCAAGAGGGGGGTGTCCAAGATGGGGGGGTGCAAGTCATGACCGGCGGCATGTGCGCGGCCCAGCGGGGGGGCCAGGGACGTAATGAAATGAGAAGAGGCGCCAGGAGATCTGGGGAAATCTCATGGCCCCCGCCATGATATCCCCCCCCCCCAGTCATCACCCCCCTCTTTGCCGCCCCCGATGATAGCTCTCGCCGAGAGGCCGTGCCCGCCCCCGCGGCACGACCGGGGGAGCGGTGCCCTCTCCAACAAGAAGCCGCGGCGCTCGCGGGACGCGCCGCGGCACCGCAGGCCTCCTGCGTCCTCTCGGGGGCGGCCAAGAGGGGGGGCGCCCACGGGGGGCGGGGGGGGGGCGCAAATATCATGGCCGGCGGCGCGGGCGCGGCCCCGGGGGGGGGAGGCAGGGACGTCATGAAGTGAGACGAGGCGCCACGAAATCTAAGGAGATGTCGGGGCCCCCGCCATGGTATCCCCCCGGCCCTGTAGCCTGTAGTCGGCACCCCCCCTCTCTGCCGCCCCAGAGCCTCGCACTCCCAGTGAACCCTCTGTAGTCGTCACCCGTGAACCCAATCCCAGTGAACCCTCGCACTCCCAGTGAACCCACTCCCAGTGAACCCTCCCATGAGATCCACCCGGCCCTGTAGTCGGCACCCCCCCTCTCTCTGCCGCCCCAGAGCCTCGCACGCCCAGTGAGCCCTCTGGAAGCATGCGGGGCCTGTCCCTGTTCCGAGCGCGTGGAGCCCGCCCGAACGGCAGGCCGCAGCGTGCTCCTCCTCCTCCTCCTCCTCCTCCTCCTCCTCCTCCTCCTCCTCCTCCTCCTCCTCCTCCTCCCCTCCCCCTCCTCCGCCTCCTCCTCCTCCTCCCCCTCCTCCTCCTCCTCCTTCTCCTCCTCCTCCTCCTCCTCCTCCTGCCCTCGCCCGTCCGAGCGCCGCCCACGTCGGACGCCCGACCCCGCGCGTGCACCCAGCCGCGAAGACGAGGCCGAACTTCCAGGCGCGGGGGAGGCCGAAGACGGCTCGCTGCACCGATGGGACGCATAGAGACATACTAATATCGGGTCGGGCAAAAGGGGGGATAGCAAAGGGGGGGGTTGAGAATCAGCTCACGCAGCTGATTTTCCCGGCGCCTCCCGGCGCCGGAGGCGGCTATGTATCGAGGAATGGGCCCCTCGGTGAGGCCGAAACCAGCTGCATGCAGCAAATTTCCTAACCCCCCCTTTCCCAATCCCCCCCTTTCGCCCGGCCCGATAATACTACATGTCCTCCTTGGAGGCGCGCGTCCGACCCGAGCACATAGTGCACCCCATCTTGTAGTATACCGTTTCCCGAGCGGTGTGGCCAGAAAGCGCCCGCCAAGGCGCATATACTGTAAGATTTCTCGGTGCGCGCGTCGCCCCTAGGGGGGCGACGCACACATAGTATAAGCATGTTTGGGTGACGCCGATGCTCCTCTTCTGAGCGGGACCCCAGGGGGAGGCCGAAGACGGCTCGCTGCACCGACCTTGCAGACGTGCTGCGGCGGAGCTTTGCGTGGACTTCGGCCCATGCAAAGCCCCGAAACGGCGGGTGGAAAACTAAGTGAATCTGGCGTGGACGTTTTTTTAGTCCTCACTCCTGCCCCCCCGCCCCCCCCCCAAAAAAAACGCACGAAATTCACCTCGAAACCTGGAACAAAAATCTCCAGGGCACTCCGGGCACATCCTATCGTTTTCCGAACGAAATCCGCTCTGCGATGTTGGCGCGATGGGACGGCCCGAGGGGGGCACAAAGAGGCCCTCAAGGTAGCCACACAAAACGGCCCCAAGGCCCCCGAGACGACTCCAACACGCGCCACTGAGAGCCCCACGATTAGAGGCCTCCTAGATTGGGTCGGAGTAGATGGGGTCGGAGGATCGCGCCGCATCGCCGATAAATCGTCGATACATCGCCGATGCATCGGCGATGCATCGGCGACGTCGGTGATGCACCGGCGACGCCGGCGTGGAGAAAATCGGGCTCCACATCGAGTCACATCGCTGATGCATCGCCGCTGCATCGGCGATGCGGCGCGATCCTCTGGCCCCATCTGCCCGGACCCCATCTAGGAGGCCTAGAACGATGGCCCACGCAGGCCTCGACAAGACGGCTCAAGAGGCGATCAAGATAGCGCAGGAGAGGTCGCCACGACGGCCCTGCAAAGGCCCAAGGCGCGAGGACGCCCCAAGGAAGCCCCCAGAGGGTTCCTAGACTGTCATCAGCGAGGCCACAGAATCTATTGGAACCCACGCGACATGGCCTGGCGATCCACAGGACAGGGTCTCCCCTGGGAGGGTCCCTCGCGATTGGCTCCCACGCAGATCTGGGGGCATTTCGTAACATTCCACGCGGTGTGGGCACACGCGATGGGGTTCCACAGGAGAGGGTCTCACGCGAGGCGGTGCCACGCAAAAGCTTCCCACGAGATTGGGCTCACACAAAAAGCCCACTCGGTGAGGACACGCGGGAGGGATCTACACGGTAAGGTTTCACACGACAAAGCCTTCCACTGTTCTGTTCTATCACGTTCTTTCTTTGCACATGCATTTATTTGTTTATTCAGAGCGGTTCGTATGGTCCATCCGTGTTCAAAGGGCACGTTGCGCACGACGACGTCTTCTGCGGCCCTGAACGTTTCCTTTCAGACCACTAGGGCTCCCGCATCGACGCGCTAAGTGTTGGCGCCCGCGAGAAGCCCATAGAACATAAAAGAGACGCCCGGACCACCGAGACGAGCATCCTACGGGTAGAAGGTGTGTTGTTTTGAAAATGTGGCTGTCGTCCTGGCGGCTCACACATTCGCCTGCACGACTTCCAGCATTTACGCCAAACGAAAACGAATCGGCTGCAAGATATAGATCCCAACGTCCAACAGTTACACGGATGAAGAGCGGCTCGTGTTCAATGCGTGGCACTCGGTCTAAGGCCGCGCACATTCGTTCGAACCTTTTCCGATATATCTGTATGTATATGACACCAAGCAATGACCGGCAACTAATTATGCCTCCACCGCCGCTAGCGCAGTCGTCATCGTCGTCGTCGTCAATGTCTTCGTCGTCTTCGTCCGTCTTCGTCGTCCGTCGTCCGTCACCGTCGTCGTCTGTCCGTCGTCGGCGTCCGTCGTCCGACGAAAAACGACTCGAGGGAAAGGGTACGGACTCGTTCTGCAAGCCTTGCACGCACAGGCACGGACTTTCTCTATCGTGTATGGTAGCCCAGGGGATGAGAATCCACCAGGGAAGAAGAAATCGCCAAGAACAGCCAGCACGGCGAACCATACCTGGCAAATAGTTCGGCCGCCAACCCCCACACCTCACTGCCAAGACAGAGCTTCGGGGGGGGGGGCACGTGCAGCATGAAAGACCTCCTGCGGTCGGGAAGGGGGGCAACAAGTTTTCCCAACGTGGCTCTCAGCTCGGCGCCGCGCACATCCGTCTGACCAACTTTTACTGGTCAAGCGGACCATGGGCGTCTCGATTTCAAAATGCATATTTCACCTGAGCGCCGCGTGCGCTCGCATTTTCAAAACCAAAAACAGACTCGATTCGCTAGCGGTACCCAGTCCAATTTGCTGGGGAACTACGGTGACTGTGGAGTCAACATGTGACAAGAACCCCTCCCTCACCCGCGCTGGTCACGGGGAGCAGCTTTTTCGCTCATGAGCGTGATCGCGACCCGCGTCGAAGGCAGAATGTCCAGGATCCTGCCCTTCGACGGCCAATGCCTTGTCGGTGTGGGCCCCCGTCGGGTTACGCGTTCCGCCCCTGCGGCGAGGGCGCGATTGAGCGCACCATCGGCTGTCACACGTCGAGCTGCAAGTGCAGTGCCACTGCCAACGGAAAGGTTTCGGGTTGCGCGCAGACAGCCCCCCCATGGGCAGTCCTGGCTGACTTCAGCAGGTCCCCCGAGTAGTCCCAGCTGGCCTCCACAGGCCTCTCGACTTGCCCCAAACTGCTCGGGGGCCTGGTGGGGCCAGCTGAGACTTCTCGGGGGACCTGGCCTGTGGAGGCCAGCCGTTACTACCTAAAAAAGAGCGGGAGCTGTCGGCGTGCAACCCGAAGCCATCCCACCTGCCAGCCCGCCGAGCGGCCGCGGCGAAGCCGCTCCCACTGAGGCCAGTCACCGTCAGCGAAGCCCCGGGGAACGCGAGGCCGAG
>CAUYUJ010002491.1:70000-75000 GCA_963575745.1 Prorocentrum cordatum
AGCCAAACAAAAAAAAAAAAAACGGGAACCGAAACACACACACCCCTCCGTCTCCTCGCCCTCGTGATTTTCGCGGCTGCCTTCCGGCGGCCCCTGGGCCCAAGAGCGGCGCCCCCAAAAAATGAAAACAACAAATGCACAAAAAACGACACACCCATCCTTCCCCGCCCCCCTGGCCGTCGCGATTTTTGGCGGTTCCGTGGCCCAGAGCGCGTTTTTCAGAATCCCTAAATCTTTGGTTTCTGGGGCAGGAAAATCACGGGGAGCGGGCTCCTGGACCTTAGCCTGTTCTGCTCATTCGCCTTCTGCCCACAATTGTGGGCATGCGGCCTCTCCGCCTTCCTCCGCTGTGCCGCCGCCGCTTTGCTGCCGCCGCTTTGCCGCCGGCGCCGCTTTGCCGCCGCCGCCCAGGAGAGCCAAGGGAAAACCGTGCTCGTGGACCAGGCGCACGCGCCTTCACTCGGCTCCCCGACGGGGAGCGCCCAGGGAAGCCAAGGGCAAAAGGTCCTTGTGTACTAGTCGCCCGCACCTACGCTGGGCTCCCCGAAAGGGAGCGGGTCCCTGCATGGACAAGGCAAACCCAAGGCAGCCGCAGTTCCTCGATAGGGAACGGTTTCCTGCCTAGACAAGGCAAACCAACAAAGCAAAGTTCGGCTCCCCGATAGCGAGCGTGTCCGTGCCTGGACACGGCAAACACACAAATGCGGCTGCAGCTCCTGGATAAGAAACGGGCCCCTTGCCTGGACAAGGCAAACCCGCGCGGCAAACGCTCAGCTCCCTGATAGGGAGCGGGTCCTTGCCTGGACAAGGCAAACCCAAGTCAGCCGTCAGTTCCTGGATAAGGGACGGCCCCCTGCCTCCACGCGGCAGCCGCATTCCCTGGACAAGGGACGGGGCGTTCCCTGGACGGAGCAGACCCACGCGACTCGGCGCCAGACCCTCGACGGGGGGTCGGCCGACGGCGAACAAGAAGGCGAGCCAACGTCCCAAGGTCGCCGCGGATAGCCTGGACGAGGTGACCGTGACGACAGTGAACCAAACGATGGGTTTTTCGCCCGCCCTCCCGTCCCTATTCCTGGTTCGGCCGGTGCTCTGCCCACGTGGTGTTGGGGCGTGTGTTGGACCGTCCCAGGACGCCCACCTGGCAGTGCGTCTGCCGCGTTGCCCTTCGTCTCGCACGAGGGCGCCAGCCGAACTCATGGTGACCAGACGCCGTGGCGATTTTCGGCAGCCCCTGGTCCCGCAGGCGGCGCCAAAAATACAACAACAACAACAACAACAATCATTTAAGACTGGGGACACTCCGTTCTCACCAGTGCCAGGGTTTTCATAGGAGGCGGGCAATACCCCCACTTTGTGGGGGGGCCGGTTCAAGCTCTACCAAGTTTAGGACGACTCTTCGCCACCACCCACACCCAGCTTCCCGCCCTATGACGTTCGGACACTTCACTTCGTGGCCTGCGGACGACCTTGGCTACTACACTGGCGCATGGGTACAATGACTTGTTGTGGTAACATTTTGTGGAAGCTAGCTTAGTATACGACTTATCCCCCTGTTCCAACACTGGACACCTGTACCGTTTTCCGACGTTTTTCCGTTTCTGTACCACACAAGCAAAGATTATTTTGAGTGGTACCACGTGCGTGGCGCCAGCATACCACAGGACTTGTTTCCGTTGTTGTTATATGTTCATTCTTGTTCTGTGGTTGTCGTTCCGGCCTCAATGTGCAATACTGGCTCATTCGTCTACGAAATACACGTGGCTACCTCTCTCTGGTGGGAGGTCCTGATGGTTGTGGTTGTCCCGATGATTGTCGCGATGATTGTCCCGATGATTGTCCCGATTGTTGTTCCGATGGTTCTCCCGATGGTTGTCCCGATGGTTGTCCCGAGACACTTTTTGTTTGAAAAACCATTGGTTTTTTGATGTTTTTATGTTGAAATCGCTACGAATACTAAGGTTTTGGAAGGATTTCGTCTTGCGCGCGCGAATGTCCACTTTACCTTATTTTTTGCAAGGGATTCTTGAAGTTTGGTCATGTTAGAACAAGAAATGTCCACTTTAGCTTTTTTGTTGCAAGGGAAAACGGGGGACAACAAAACAACCGGATCCGGACACCCACGTTTTGCCTGAGACTTCCTCACGAAAATGATGAAAATGTGGCTGCGGCCTAGGCGCGGCGAGGGGGCCGCGCACCAGGGGCCCCAACAATAATTATTCTTTAGAATAAACAATGTTCAACAACAACAACAACAACATCAACATCAACAACAACAAGAAAAACAACAAGAAAAACAACAACAACAACAACAACAACAACAATCACTTTACCCGAACGCTCAGTGTTCTCACCAGTGCCAGGGTTTTCATGCGACGCCAGCCAATACCCCCACTTTGTGGGGGGGCAGTGCAAGCTCTACCAAATATCCACACGACTCTTCGCCACCACCCACACCCAGCTTCCCGCCCTATGACGTTCGGACACTTCACTTCGTGGCCTGCGGACGACCGTGGCTACTACACTGGCGTGGAGTACACACCCACAGAAGTTGTTAAGCCTACGTTCGTACACCCACACGAGGACCTACGGTGATTTCGTGTGATTTTATGATGCGCGGTGCTAAAATTCTTAAGAACCCAATGGTTTTTGGAGATTTCGGCGTGCGCGCGCGAAGAAAAAACGAATGTGTCCCGCATGGTATTATTTGACAGGGATGATGGCCCTGGCAGGTGCGCAACCGTTGTCGCAGAAGTTCGAAAAAGTTGCTCGCAAAAGCCCGTTTGACAGAAATGTTTAAAAAGTGTTGGGTTTCCTACGAATCCGCAAGAGCGCGCGGGATGAGATTTTGACATTTTTTTGTTGAAAAACCATTGGTTTTTTGATGTTTTTATGTTAAAATCGCTCCGAACACTAAGCTTTTGGAAGGATTTCGTCTTGCGCGCGCGAATGTCCACTTTACCTTATTTTTTGCAAGGGATTCTTGAAATTTGATTATATTAGAACAAGAAATGTCATTTTATAGTGTTTTTTGCAAGGGAAAGCGGGGGGGAACAAAACAACCGGATCTTGATCACATCGAATTACCTGAGGCTTCCTCACGAAAATGATGAAAATGTAGCTGCGGCCTAGGCGGCGCAGGGGGGCCGTGCACCAGGGGCCCCAACAATAATTATTCTTTAGAATTAATAATGTTCAACAACAACAACAAAATGGAAAACGAAACGCCCTCCCTTCCCCCTCCTCGCCCTCGCGATTATTCTCTGCCCTGGGGCCCCGAGCTGTTTTTCGGCAGCCCCTGGGCCCAAGAGCGGCGCCCCCCAAAAATGATGATCACCAAGCAATAAGCAAGAAACGGCATCCTCCCTTCTCGCGCCCTCCTGGCCGTCGCGGCTTCCAGGGCCCATCCCCTCTCCTCTGGCGCAGACGCACGCGGGCCTGCAGGGGCGGGCCTGGAATGCCGCGGGGCCGGCAGGGGCGGGCTTCCAGGGGCCGGCAGGGGCGGGCCTGGAATGCCGCGGGCCCGCGGCCTCCAGCTGAGCCGTCGCCGTCGTCGTCGTCGTCGTCGTCGTCGTCGTCGTCGTCGTCGTCCTCCCGTCGTCCTTTCGTCGTCTTCGTCGTCGCCGAGGCGCGCGGGCGCAATCTACATCGGACTCAGCCAAGAGAAGCAGCGAATCCGAAAAAAGTCGGCGGCGCGCCGAGGGGGGTAGGGGGAGGGGGGGAGGCTTCGTAGAAGGCAGGGTGCTTCTTAGAAACCCTCGGGCGTCTTCCAAGAGGCCTCTAGGGGGCTTCTAGAAACACCCCACCTTCTGAGAAGCCCCCCCCTACCACCCTCGGCGCGCCGCTTGAAAAACGGGGGAACGTCGATTCTGGTCAATCTACATCAGACCCAGCAAGCACCAGCAAGTACGCGGCGGGATGGGAGTCTGGGAGACTCCAGAAATCAGCCTCGTCAGTGAACTGGGGCGCCGGCTTCAGGCTGTCCAAGTAGAGCAATCAACCAGGGTGCCTCGCGAGGCACGCCCAATGCGTATTCCTCAGGCTCACGAAAGCCCCCATGGTACCTGGGGTCCTCCAGCAACGGGAGCCAGTCGGCCGCGCGCGCTCCCCGGCACAGCATGCGATGCCCGGGGGGCACCTGGTCATGCAGGGCCCGAGCGAGCACACCGTGCGAAAACCATCCATTAGCCACCTTGTGGTTCGACGGGCTATCACCCGTGTCGGCCACCACCTGCGCGCACGCCGTCACCATGTCAGCGTCGGTGTAGACGGGCCCCCCGATCAAATTATTCAGGGCGCGCTGCCCGCATCGGGCCCCCCGCTGCTTCTGGGAGTACCTGCCGCCCCACGCCTGCGCCCGTATCTGCCACGGGCTCTCCATCTCGTCCTCTCCGCCGCCCAAAACGTCGGCCTCCTCGCCGCCCGCGGCCGCACCCTGCGATGGCCCCGCTGGCTCATCCAGGGGCGCGGGGGCGGCCGCGCAAGACGCCGTCTCGCCCGCCGCCTCGGACCCGCCGACGGCCGCCGCGGGCTCCTGCGACGCCCAACATCTGACGGCCGCGCAGAACATCCGCCGCCGATCAGCGGTCCCCACGCAGTGTTTCCACTGCCCGGCTCGCACAAGCCATGGGCGGTCTTGCAAGACGTGCCCATGGGGATGTGTCCGTGAAGGGTCCTCCAGGACCGATCAATGCACATGGTCCCTCTGTCATCCCTGCTCGTTTTTCCTGAATGTCCACCGACTTTCTGATCCCCACTGAGCGCGGGAACTCGCGCTCTGAATGGTTCACGGAAAACTGCTGGACGACGCCTACCGGGGTCGTGCTCTCCTACGCGCGGGCCTGGTCGGTGCGCAGGATCAGGTTGCTGTCATCGCGGAAGGCTGACTGCGCGCTCTCGAGCCAGAAGTCCGACGACACTGGCGGCACCTCTTGTTGTCTCCAACGGCCATGGTCACGCCGAGAGGGTGGTCCAGGCTCTGCGTCACGAAGCGCAGCCAG
>CAUYUJ010002491.1:80000-87500 GCA_963575745.1 Prorocentrum cordatum
CGCTGGCCCATGCTCCTCCTCCTCCTCCTCCTCCTCCTCCTCCTCCTCGTCCTCCTCCCCATCCTCCTCCTCGTCCTCCTCCTCGTCCTCTTCCTCCTCCTCCTCCTTCTCCTCTAACCATCCTCCTCCTCCCTCCTCCTCCTCCTCCTCCTCCTCCTCCTTCTCCTCCCCTCCCCCTCCTCCTCCTCCTCCTCCTCCTGTCCCCTCCTCCTCCTCCTCCTCCTCCTCCTCCTCCTCCTCCTCCTCTAATCCTCCTCCTCCTCCTCTACCTGCTCCTGCTCCTGCTCCTCCTCCTCCTCCTTCTCCTCCTCCTCCTCATAGTCCTCCTTGTTCTCCTCCTCATCCTCCCCTTCATCCTCCTCCTTCTCCTTACCATCATCACCACGGACATCACCAACATCTGCATCACCATCATGATCACCAGCATCACCATCATCAGCATCTTCATCACCAGCGTCAGCATCATCGTCATTATCATCATCGGTACCATCAGCAGCAGCAGCAGCAGCAGCGTCATCATCAGCATCGACACCACCATCAGTATCATCATTATCAGCATCAACATCAGCATCATCATCATAATCAGCATCATCGCTATCATCATCAGTATCATCGCCATCTTCACCACCATCACCGTCACCATTATCATCATCACCACCACCACCATCACCATCTCCATCATCATACTCATTATCATCCTCATCACAATCAGCATGAGCATCATCATCATGAAGCATCATCATCAGCATCATGAGCACCACGAACACCATCATCAGCATCATCATCACCATCATCATCACGAGTAGCATTTTCATCCACATCAACATCATCCCCAACATAATCATCGTAATAGGTCTTCATCGTCATTAATATCCCGTCAATGTTCTTCGCAACCTCCACGTTATCCTTGTCATGCTCCTCGTTCTCGTCCCCCTCGTGATCCTGGCCGGCATCGTCCAACCGTCAGCATTCTCCTCCAGCCTGCAATCCACCTCGTCCACGTCCTACCCTCCTCCTCCCTCAGTAGTCTCCTTCTCGCCATCGTCCCCATCACCCTCATCAGCCTCCACGTCCTCGTCATCTCGCCGTCCTCCTCCACCCGACAGTCAACCTCGTCCGCCCCCCCCGAATCGCATTCCTAATCCTAATCCCGAACCCCTAGGAGGATCGGGATCCTCCTCCCCCTGCTCCTCCACCATCATCACCCTCTGCCCGTGCTCTTTGCCTAGCATCCGTCCTCCCAACTCTCCCTTCCCCTGCCCTTCCTTCCCCCTTCCTTCCGCCCTTCTCTCTCCGGCTCAATATCCCGCCCGCTGTCCCCCTGACGCTGACGCCGGCGGCCGTCGCGAATGTCCGCTGCGACCCTTCGCCCCGCCCCCCACCTCGTCGTCCCGCTCCTTGTCGTCGGCGCTCTCTGCAGGGAGTCGCAAAGTCAGGGTCTCCACTCCTGCGCAATGACCCTGAGGGATCCTGCAAGCGAGCGTTGCCTGCTGCAGCCTCGTTGAGGCCAGCGAGCGGGCAACGCACCGGGGAGATCTTCAGAGAACGGTTCCGCGCCCAGGAGCAGCGACCGTGGCGCTGCCGGGAACGGTCGCCAGGGGCGGCCCAGGGCCTCCTCTAAGTCGCCGAGGCGGGCAGTCAACCAGCAGTAGCGGCCCTGGAGAGGGAGCGAGTGGCAGGCAGAAGGACTAGCAGTGACGAGAAGGGGACACATCGGAGAAGGGAGAAGGGGACAGCGAGGGCCGGAGAGGCAGCGGGCTAAATAGGCGGCGGCAGCGGAGAGAACGGAGAACACCCGGACGCGAAGCTGCCAGACAGCTGCGATGTCCCTGGCGCTGGAACTTTGATCACGGCTCCCCGGGGGCTGCTGCCCTCGAGGTGGTCCGAGAATTTGAAGGGGCCGCAGGACACACTAATAAATACACAAACATAAAAATATTCCCCATATCTCCCAATATTTTCTGGGTGTTTGTCTTCCCCCCACTTCCCATAGTTTCCCATATTTTCCGGAGAATCGACGATTAATTGTGTCTGTGTGTTTCTTTCCCTCCTGAGAGAGGAAATCATCAAGCGCGTCGCTGCCGTGGTTTTCGGCTCCATCTCCTGGGGTGCTGTCGTGGGGGCAAGCCGTAGAGAAGCCTGGAAAGTCGCCCGTCTCGAGGAGAAGGCCTGTCGAATGCACAGGGCAGGAATGCAATTCGAGTCCCTCCTGATCGCAGCTAATTTTTCAATCAGAGTTGCGCAAAACGCAAGACAGCGAACGCTGGACCACAAGTAGTGGACAAAGACGGATCCCCTTCTCCCAATCGGGCATGCAGAGCGAGCTGCGGACTGCATGCCAAGCTCCTCCTCCCCCCCTCCCCCCTCCAAATTTGGCGAAAAGGCCCAGGCGATTTCGGTAGGCGGCCAAGTTCCCGGGTTCTGGGCTCCGGGTTCCCCGGTTCCTAATTGCTGGTTCCGGGCTGACTTCGGTGGGCGGCAGGGTTCCCGGATTTCCGGATTCCCGGGTTCCTGGTCGATCTCCTTATCGATCGGTATCACCATCGATCTCATTACCCACCTCTCTATCGATCCCACTATCAGTTTCACAATCGATCGCACTATCGATCTCTCAATCGACCTCACTATAGATCGAGCGAGCGTTCTCGCGATCGATCTAATTGAATCGACTT
Source organism: Prorocentrum cordatum (assembly GCA_963575745.1). Classification (NCBI taxonomy): domain Eukaryota; class Dinophyceae; order Prorocentrales; family Prorocentraceae; genus Prorocentrum; species Prorocentrum cordatum. The sequence goes on from CAUYUJ010002491.1 coordinate 82,673, forward strand.
CACTATCGGTCTCACGATCGACCTTACAATCGTAATCACTATCGATCCAACTAGCGGTCTCATAGTCTATCCCACAATCCATATTAATTTCCATATCACGAATGTTCAAGCCATCCACTGATTGGCGCTTTTGTCTGGTGTACTGAATCGTAGCTCCCATCTTCCCATAGGTCCCTCTGTGCATCCTTCCATCGTTATATATTTCATGTTCCTCCCCCTGCTCTTTCCCCTAACCATCTAAATCCTCTCACTCCTCCTCCTCCTCCTCCTCCTCCTCCTCCTCCTTCTCCTTCTCCTCCTCCTCATCCCATGTATCCTCCTTCTCCCCATTCCCTCATCCATCATGCCAGCCTCATCCTTCTCCTCCTCCTCCTCCCTCCTTCGCACGGTTCGGCCGCCCCCCTCTTTGCTCCCGCACTTCCCTGATCACCTCGTCCTCCTCCTCCTCTCCTCCTCCTCCTCCTCCTCCTCCTCCTCCTCATCATCATCATCAGCATCATCATCATCAGCATCATCATCATCCTCATCGTTCTCCTCCTCCTCCTCCTCCTCCTCCTCTTCCTACTCCCTCATCGTTCTCCTCCTCCACCTCCTGCATCCCCATCCTCCTCATCCTCCTCATCGTCCTTCTCCTTCCTCCTCCTCATCTCCTCTTCACGCCATCTCCCTCTCACTCCTCTCCATCTGCCTCATCCTCCTCCTTCCTCTTCTTCTCAAAATCGGCCCCTGGACGTCTCCTGGAACGCGATCCGATCAGAAGTTCGCGACAACTCTACCCGTACTCGCCCTCCCCAACATCATTCTCCTCCTTGCACTCTTGGATATTATCCACTCCTCCTCATCCTCCTTGACCACCTCCACCTCCTCTCCTGCTCCTTCTGCACCTCCTGCTCCTCCTCCTCCTCCTCCTCCTCCTCCTCCTCCATCCCTTTTCCTCAAAAACAACTCCTCCCTGTCGCACCCTGGGACGCGTCGGTAGGGCGGGCTGGCCGTTCGCCTGAGACCTCCTCACCTTTTATGATGCGTAAGCTTACAAATTCGCAAGAGCTTCACAAATGGAGGGCGGGCGGTTTTCAAAATGTGGCTCGCGCCTTAGCGCCGCAAACATTCTCCAAAGTTTGCAGAGGTTTCCGTCTGAGGGCGTTTTGTTTTCAACGTTGGCGTTCACCGTGGCGCCGCGCACATTCGTCTTAATAGTTCTCCGCAGTCTCAATGATTAGTGTGGCTGACGTCGCAGCATTGGTGTCTCGGCTCAATGTAGGACTGTCAGGGCGCAACAGTCACGGTGATTTGCAGTGGTGAAGTCCAAGGAATATGCTGGCACGATGCAGGATCGCCAAGACGCCGCAGTAACGCTGATTCACGGCATTGAAGTCCCAGGAGTTGTGTGAAAGCATGGTTCAGGATGGTCTACCGGCTGCCTTCCAACGGGGCACATCCCTCAGTGAAACCAAATCGTTGTCGGGACCTATGAAGTTGGAACTTGGAGGGAGGGCTTATTGCAACATCGTTGATGGGTCTTGGACTTGCACTGACTCCTCCTCCTCCTCCTGCTCCTCCTCCACCCTCTCCTCCTCGTGCTGCCGCTCCTCCACCTCTTCCTCCTCCTCCTCGTCCTCCTCCTGCTGCTGGACCTCCAGCTCAGCAGCATCCTCCCAATCCTCATCCTCCATATCCCCCCTCCTTCTTCGTTTCCTCCTCCTGCTCCTCATCATCGTCGTGATCAGCATCGATCAGCATCAGCAACAACATTGTCATCGGAATCTTCATCATCAACAGCAACACCAACACAATCATCATCGACATCCTCCTGATCATCGCCACCATCAGCATCATCAACAGCATCAACAACAGCATCATCATCACCAGCATCATCGGCATCAGCATGATCATCAGCAGCAGGAGCATCATCATCATCATCACCCTCAGCATCATCGTTATCATCATCGTCATCACCATCATCGTCGTCATCATCGTAATCAGCAGCATCATCATCACCATCAGCGACATCGTCATCGTTATCGTCATCGTTATCGCATCGTCGGAGTAATCATCAGCATCGTCGCCATCACCCTCAACATCATCACCCTCAGCACCAGCACAATCACCATCGCCGCCACGAGCACCGTCGTTATCGTCATCGGCAGCACCAGGATCAACGGCATCAGCATCACCTGAGCAGAACCAACAACCTCACAATCACTATCACCACAATCAGCATCACCACAGTCATTGTCAGAATCATCATCATCGGCGACATCACCACCATCATCGTCATCGTCATAAGCAGCAGCATCACGATCAGCATCGTCAGCAGCAGCAGCAGCAGCATCCTCATCCGATTCACCTCATTCTCAGCCTCGTCCTCAACCTCATCCGCATCCGCATCCGTATCCGCATCCCCATCCCCGTCATCACCATCATCATCAACATCAGCATCATCAGCGTCATCATCACCGTCAGCATCATCGCCATCAGCATCGTCATCCGCATCATCATCATCATCACCATCACCATCACCATCAGCATCCTCATGCTTATCATCACCCTCATTACCAACAGCTGTATTACTTGAATCAAAAGCAGAACATCATCATCATCCTTCCCCTTCTCCTTCGTATCCTCATCCTCTCGGCCGCCTCGTGCATGGGTACGAGAACGCACAGGCAGAGGCTGTGCTGCTCCCTTGGGGGATTCGGGTGCTGGTTCGGGAGGAGGAGGACGAGAAGGACGAGGACGGATATGAAGTGGAAAGACGGAGGACGAGACGGAGAAGGAGGGAGGGAGGGTGGGAGACGTTTGACGCGTTTGACCGTTACGGGCCGCAAGGTTGCTTGGCGCCTTCTGGGCTCCTCCATGGCCCTCGTCGCCACGGCTGTATCAGCCTCGAGAGCCAGGCCGTCGGAACGCGCCCCAGGAGAGGTTCAAGGGTCGATCTGAGGCGAGCAGGACCCTGAGCAGGGAATGGGACGAAGTGAAGGGTGAGTGGAGAGGGGTGAGGGAAGGAGGGGGGGACAAACGAAGTGCGCTCGTGCCACATCTGGCTTCCTACCCCCTTCCTCCCGTCAATCCCCATTGCGCTGATTATTTCTATCCGCCAACGGGTGATTCGTGGGACGCGCAATCTGGAAAGGGGAGCTGTGCACGTACATTGGAAGAGTTGTCGAATGAGCAGGAGGAGGAGGAAGAGCAGGACGAAGAGAAGAGGGACGAGGGAGGAGGACGAGGAGGAACAGCAGCAGCAGGAGCAGGAGCAGCGGGAGGAGCAGGAGGACCCGGGGAAGGCGGGGGAGGGAAACATAAGGGCCTGACAACAACGAAGGAGCACTCAGTTCCAGAAATGTTACCCGCGCTGGGGCGAGAGTGCAATTCTGAACGACGGGAGCAACGCGCCGATCCTAAAAGGAGGCCAGCGCTGCAGTGTGGAGGCATCACTGTGGACAGACCGAGAACTGTCGGACCCACCCCTCTGCAAAAAGAGCAATACGCGGAGGGGGGCGATACTCTCAACACGCTTTCGGAGAAGAGGGGAGAGTAGTATTCATATTGTGTAGATGTAGAAGCGGAGAGGGCAGGATGGAGCAGGAACGGCGAGAAGGAAAGTGATCCCTTCCTCATCCGACCTCAATCTCGAACTACCTGTTCGCACAAAACTAGCTCTGCCATCCAATGTTCCTCTTCCCCAACGCTTACCTCGACCTCTGCCTCAACCTCTGCACCCTGCCCCTGCCCATATCGGTACCCATATCCATACTCCCACCTTCGCTGCATCTCGACCTTTCTGCCCTTCAGCCGCCTGAACTCTCTACACCTCTGCGCGGTTGTCCAACACCGCTACCTGCATATGCCCAGCTGCATCAAGCCCTCCACAACTGACCATGGCTACGAGGAGTAGGAGGAGGAGGAGGAGGAGGGAGGAAAAAGGAGGGAGGAGGCAGGAGGGAGGAGGAAGGAGGAGGAAGGAGGAGGAAGAGGAGGAGGAGGAAGAGGAGGAGGAGAAGGAGGAGGAGGAGGAGGAGCTCCACACCTCCACCACCTCTGCCGCCTCCTTCCTCCGCCCCCCGCCGAGGAGACGGAGCGGAGGGACGAGAACCAGGACGGGAGGACGAGGCCCAGGGAGGGGAGGTCGAGGAGGAGGAGGAACATTTTCGTATTCATGCTACCCCACAAGCATGCATCACCGCCAGCCTCACTCTGACCTTGGGGATGGGAGGAAGGGGTTATGAGATTATGGGGGCATCTTGCTTGGGAGAACGTGCCTAAGGTGTGGGGGTCAACCTAAAACCCTGGGCAGCAACCCTAGAACTGTTTCTCATCACAGCTTCGCACCCAGCCACATGCATCGCCTTGTTTCCCTTTACCTCACCGAGGCAACACTTACCATTGATGATGGGGTGTTCTACTTGTTGTATGGAGGAGGCGGGGCTTGTCTACCAAGGCTTGTGTCGATCTCTACCTGGCGGGCGCCTACTCTCATTTCTTCTCTGTTCCTAAGCTTTTTCTCCCGCATGTTCCGCGGCGCCCGCGAGGTACGGTGACCCGAGTCGGTTCTACCTTTTCGCACCTGCAAGAACGGAACGCGACAGGCTAGTTCCTCGCGTTAGTCTAACGTAGAAAAGGAGAAGTAGGAAGAGGACCAATAATAACGCTCCATGCTGCTGCATGAAATCCACGCAGCGTCAAAATCAAGGACGAAGAGGAGGACGAGGCGCCAGGAGGAGGAGGACGAGGAAGAGGACGGCGAGCTCGCGCAGCTGCTTTTCCAGGCGCTTCCCGTCGCCAGGTGGTGCCAACGTATCGAGGAGATCGCCCAGGTGGCGGGGCCGAA
>CAUYUJ010002492.1:0-27500 GCA_963575745.1 Prorocentrum cordatum
GGTTTCTGTTGGGTCAAGGCCCATTTGAGCATGGATGACATTCGGGAGGGCAGGATCTGCCATTTTGAATGCAAAAAAACGGGCAACGACGCCGCCGACCGCCTGGCCAAGTTAGGTGCAGATCCCAGCAGACACGACCCGCAGGATATGCTAGACGCGAAAGGTATGCTGCATCTGGCCCGTCAGCCCATTTACGCTCATAAAGCGAGCCGAGGTGCATTACTCGGACTTGGGCCTTAATGATAACGCGGGCGGCCAGGTGCCCATCCTTATTTCGCTCGAGGGCGGCGAAGGCCCGGCGGAGGACCTGGAGGAGCTAAAACGGAGGGGGGCGGTGGAAGGAGGATATGTCGTTGCTGATGCCCCCCTTCTGCCCCCGAGGGCCCCTTTCCCAGGACCTGCCCGCGGTGCCCCTGGGCCCCGACCTTGGTCAGCCTGGCCAGTGACGCCCGCCAGGCCCCCTGGGCCCAGGGGGGCCACCAGCTCCTTGAGTTCCCCGTGTTCGGTCAAGAGCTCGCCCCCATAATTCGTTGCTCCACCTGCGGGGGGGGGGGGGGGGCGCGACGGTCCCGGGTGGAACTAGAGGCCTTAAGTCTGCCTGCCTTGGGGCTCAAGCGAGTTTACTCGACCCTGGCCGCAAGAACACTGGAGCCGTGCTCCGTTCTAAGCACCCCAGTCGCCCCTTAAAGCTAGGCCCCTGGAGGTCGCCTGGGGAGCGGGCTCGGGGGGTTTTCGGGGGGGGGGGCGGCGGCCCAAGGGTCCAATGGCAAGGCCAGAGAAGCGTAGAGGTTTTTAGTTTAATACCCGATCCCCTCTGCTCGGCTGATTGTCTGCAGGCTTTCGGTTCGAATGAAGCAGAGGCCCGAGATCGCGGGGTCAAGCTCCGAGAAAAGCGCAATTGCACGGATTCCGACTTTGGAGACGGCTAGTTTTTTTGCCCAGGGGGGCCTTGTCGCTGCCCCCTGACAGGTTTTTGGCCTTCTTGTCAAGGTGATAAAAAGGCCGTTTCCGATGGGCCCCCCTAGGGCTTATTCAGCCGACTGTCGGATTCTTTCTCTCATCCCCCTTTGGTGGCGAGCGATCCTCCTCCTCCTCCCCCTCCTCCTCCTCCTCCTCCTAGCCCGCGGGCCCGAGCTGATTGCTAGGGGCAGCGGCGCATCCATTCTTTCTCCGTGCTTCTCCACAAGAGATCGGGGGGGGCCATGCTTATTCCTGCTCGGGCAAGATGAGCGCTCCTTCTCGCCCCTACGCCAATGCCGCGCAGGTGATCAGCTACAACCCTCTCTCCACCCTGAACTGCGGCAGGCTCGACGACATCTTCAGTGAGTTCAAGCACAAGGCGGTCATCGGGTTGCAAGGTACCAGACTGCCAGGACATGATCTTGCTATCGAACAGCGAAGTATTGGAAATCATATATTCTATTATGCTGGATATGGGCGGCGTTCTAACAAGCATGCAGGCGTGGCAATTGGACTTCATCGGCGCATGTTTCGTGACACCTCTATCAAGGAGATCAAGGTGCCCAAGGACCCGAGCTTGCAAGGGCGTGGCATCCTTATACGCACCCGCACTGACAACATGGATGTTGCATGGATATCTTTGTACTTTCCTCCTGAGAACGTTGGCAACCACAAGCCCAGGTCCCCGTTCCAGAAGCTTCTTTCGTGGACTTCACAGATTCTTGCTGGACTACCCGCACGCGTTTTACCAATAGTGATGATGGACGGCAATGGCAGAGTTGGCACGCTTGCTGGACCTCAGGGCGTACCCTGCCCAGATGATTGTTTCGCGATTGGCCCGCACTTCAGAGAACCCACCAACACGAACGGCAGCTACTTGAGGCAATTCTGGCTCGACTTTCATTTGTGCGCGGTGAATGCATACTTTCCTCACGGAGCTGGACCTACTCATTATAACTTAGGCATGAACACCCAGCACAGGATCGACTACATATGCGTACCTTATGGATTTCTGACATCTGGAGCTATACATTCGGCATTCGTTCTTGAGCGTGCTGGCGATCGACTTCAACTCATACAGAGCATTCGCAGAGCTGATCACCGACACGTTCAGATAAATCTTGATATTCAACTGCAGTACGATGGCAACAAGCAGACTATGAGATGGAATCGAGACGGTATGATGCAGGAAATGCTACATGGTGGACTTCGAGATTTGATATACACCGACATCACCCAGTGGTGCCAGGACAGCGAGCAGCAGTGGCAGCAGATCTTGGACACAGGCTCGGTTACACAATCATGGCAGTTTCTCGTGGACGGATTGCAGCCTATCGCTCAGAAGCACTTCGCACCACACCCTGACACGAACCTTCGAGACAAATCGAAGCAAAAGATTCAACTTCTTCGAGAACGGCGCGATCTTCGACAAGCGGTGGCTCAGCAATGGACACATGACGGCCTGGGACCTCTGAGATATATCTTTCGCATTCTTAGAATTGGATCGAGCATGCACTCTTTACGAGATCTACTCCACGGATGGCGAGTTGCTGTGTGTCTTGGCAAGGCGAGTAGAAAGGTCACCTCACATATCAAGCAAGCGCAGATCGATCGACAGCTGGCACTGATGAAGGCATGTACGCAGGCATGGAATGATAAGCGCCATGCGGAGGCGCATCAACTCGCACAAATGATTACAGGAAAAAGACTCGGACCCAAACGACGACGGTGCGGACGACCTATTACGTTGCGACTTACCCGAGATGAAGCTGAACAACGGTTCTCGAAAGCAGGAGCTCTTAAAGGATGGGATGCTCGCAGGATCACGGACGCCATGCTCTTCATTCAGGCACAACAGTCTTGTCACCCCTTACTCCAGACGTACGGCCACAGGCTGAACGCGATCTTCTTCGTACCATTCGAGCTCTTGGCAAGGCAAAAAATCGACGGGCAGCTCCGGAATGGGATTTACCTTCTGAGATATGGCGAATATTTCTTTCTCCACCTTGTGGTACGGTGGTACAGCATGGCATTGGATTGGACACTCCCACAGGGCAGCTGCAGTGTATTTATGATCGGCTTTTAGCGTTTCATCAGAAGGTTCGCGCGAACAACAAGGCTCCACAGCAGTGGCATCGAGATAAATGTTCTGGAATCCCCAAGGACTTAGACGACACGCGATGGGTACATGGATATGGTGCTTAGAGTAACTCGTTCTATCGCGGCCTCTTTCGTAACCAACCCGCAGACATACTCTATCCTCACGCGTATCATGTTCCTGGAAGGAGGTGCGAGGGTGCAATCGCGGCTACCACGGTCATGATGGATCGACTTCGGAAGGCTCGGAAATCTCACATCGCTCTCAACTTCGACGCGGTCAACGCTTTCAATTGCGTGAAGCAGGATAGCATCATCTTCCCCACCGCCTCCGAGAGTGACGCGAAGCGTTTTGATGATCGCATTGGTGGATGTGTTACGGAGTATGGCGCTCTAGATGGCAGGGTCAACTTTCACCACGGCGAAGGCGTTACACAAGGGAGTTCGCTTGGCACTGGTCTTTTTGAGAAAGCGCATGGCGCATCGGTCGACGACTGGCGAGCTGATACAACAGATCCACAGTTGCAGGTCCCCTCGGTAGTTCGTGACAATATCGTTGATTGCTCGATCTTTAGATTCGTGGACGACGTCAGGCGCCTGCTGTGTGTTCAAGGATTTGCACAGATGAGGGACTCTACTTCACGATGCATCGATTCTCTGTCGCAACACCTCCTGGAGATAGGTTGCGCGCAGAATGAGAAGAAGCTGGAGGCCACCGCCTTCTTCATGGGCAAGCTATCTGGCAATCTACAGCGACGTGCCTATGCAGATCCATGGATGCCTGGACGTGTGATGCGAGAGGCTCGATATCTTGGCCCCATGCTTCACTATCGCGGGTACACGGGCGTGGAACTTAATCGACGGATTCAAGCGTGCAAGAAAAACTGGTACATGTTTCACAAGTTCTGGTTCAGCAGCGTCTGCCGTGACTTCAAGATCATATTGTTTCGCATGATGTGTATGGCTTGTCTCATGTCTGGTGTCTTGGGGCTGCCTTTTACCAAAGAGGACGAGGCCAAGCTCGACAGAACTCAGATATGGTATTGTCGTAAATTGATGCAGGGCGCGGCGAAGAATACCACCCTCCTCCCCGACGGCACCGAGAAGAAGACTAGCATCGCTTCTGCGCGAGTTTTGCAGCTGCTCCGATTAGCACCCGTCTCGTTGGAGCTCAGGATTCAGAGATTGAGGTGGTGCCAGGCAATGTTCAGGGCCCCAGAAAAAAAAACGAACAGCTCCTGACTATCCTCTTGGCCCCCCAGATGCCCTTCGAGCAGGACCCAGTGGAACTTAACTTTTTCGTGAAACGGATGATTGAGGATTTGAACTCGCTCGCGGAACTCGAGGAGGGTGCGGATTTCGTGGATAGGTATGAGGGCGCCCCCCAAAGGCTCTTGCTGGATCAGGATCTGAAGGCCCACTTCTTGGACATCGACGTCTCAGAGCTTCGGAGTAAGTACCTCTCGGTTGCCGTGCCTCCTCCAGGCCACCATCAGCCCCCTCAGGATCCCGAAGATGAACCCCCACATGCTCGTGAATACCGATGTCATGATCTTCTCCCGAATGGACAGGAGTGTGGAGAGACGTTCGAGACCATTAGAGCCCTGCGAGTCCACCAATCTCGTGTTCGAAGAGCGGACGGTGTCGTACATGTTGAGAAGTTCGTGCAAAGTAGTATGTGTCCATGGTGTTCGTCTGGGTTTAGCAGTCGGGACTCAGCGGTATCACATGTGCGCCATGCTTTCATTCAGAATCGGTGTCTTACGGATCATGCCATAACACCACAAAGTGTACCAGATGAAGTTGAACTTGTATGCCCTTTGTGCGAACAGCACTTTACTTCTCTGGCATTATATCACATTCATGTTCGGTCGCATGTGCCAGGGCCTCGAGATATTCATTTATCAGTAGCTCGTTCGGGGCTCGAGATCATCCCAGAACTGGCCGCGAGGTTCGGCCACCTACCTCTCCGTGGACGAAGAGGCCATGCCCCTCGAGCTCGCGCCCCCGCCAGCGCAGCGGCAGCGCAGGGAGGAGCCCCTCGGCAAGGCGCTGAAAGAGGCCGACAAGGACAATCTGAAGGCGATGAAGGATATGATGATTCTCGTAGCGAAGTTGGGACTGGCAGCCGAGTATCAAGCACGTGTGGCGAGAGCAGTATCGGACTTGGAGGTGTGCGTGTGCCCGTTGTCGGTCGAGATGGCGCAGGCTGGCTTGGATGCGGGTCGCGGCTACGCGCAGCAAGCAGCGGGAGTGGCCGAGGAGGATCGCGAGCAGCAGTTGGGTCTCCCGCACACGTCGATATTCTTGGCCATCATGAACAAAGCCGAGCAACAGGCCGTGCAGTTGAGCGGCCAGGCGAAGACGGACTTCGAGCGCTACACTGCCAACTACACGCAGATAAAGGAATCCAAGGGCATGCAGGCCCTACATCACGCGTTGCAGAAGGACATCCCCTACTGCCGCGTGAAGAAAACGCACGCGCGGGACTACGCGAAGATAGAGATCAAGGTGAACAGATCGGCCGTAGCGTGGCCGGCTTGGGAGCATGCCAAAACGTCGTTGAGCAACCAGGGCGGCATCTTCAAATGCGGGATGGCGCCTTCATCAGACATAGCGCGCCGTGCGCAGCAGGTGCTCGAGGAGCTTGGCGAGAGTCGTTCGCACGAGGAGAGGTACCGATAGCTGGCTCGCGCTCTTCTTCGACTGCGGAAAGAAATACTTCTGATGGCTCGCTTTCTTCGGCTGCGAGAAGAAATACTTATGCTGGCTCGTTTTTTGCTTCGACTGCGGAAAGAAATACTGCTGGCTCGTCTTCTTCGACTGCTGGTGGAAATACTTCTGCAGGGCTCTCGCTTTCTTCGACTGCTGGTGGAAATACTTCTGCTGAACCCCGACAGCTACGTCGAGCAGCTGAGCGACTTCAGAGAGCGGGATATGAGGCCGCCCTTTTTGCCGCTGCTGATGTTTCCTCTTCTCCTCCTCCTCCTCCTCCTCCTCCTCCTCCTCCTCCTCTTCCTCCGTCGCGTGAAGTAGTGTATCTCGATCGGCACGCTCGAGTTCAGAGCGTTCGTCGGGATGTAATTCGTCGTCGAGGCTGATGGCACCCCCGCCGAGGCGCCCCGTCTGTGGGGAGGGCGTCCTCTGCCCCCTTTCGGGTGCCTCGGGGGGGGGGGCTTCAGCTTCGGGCCCGAGCAGGCTGGGTCACGAGGCGGTGTCCCTGCCCTGCTCTGGCCTCCTAGGCTCCATAGGCCGTGTAGGAGGTTCGGAGTGTAGGGTCGGTGGGTTCGATGGCCTTGTAGATTTCTTGTCGAGTAGGCCGAACTCCAGCCGATTTTCAGCACGTCTTCGTCCGATCGTAGCACTAGCGCACGCTGTAGAGCACATTTAGCAGCAGAGCAGAGACATATGGGACCAGGAAGGGCATTCATTCATTCCTCCTCCTCCTCCTCCTCCTCCTCCTCCTCCTCCTCCTCCTCCTCCTCCTCCCACGAGGGGGCCAACGGAGAGGGGCGCTTGGGCCGTCGTGAGCATCCTGGGGCGCTCGCACCGCCGCGGCTGGGCCCGCGAAAGGACGATTCCATCGGGACGGGCGCGGAGGCGCCCCGGGCGGGGGCGCCGCCGTCGTCGCCACTGGCCTGCCTGCGGCTCCTGGGCCTCCGCCGGGGGGGGGCGGGGGGGGGCGGGGACCGTCGGGGGCCTCCGCAGGGAGGGGCGGAGGGGGGCCTCGGGGACCGTTGAGGGCCTCGGGGCCTCCTCGAGCTCGGGGCGCTCTCCTCGCCACGGCCAGATCCGCCCCTGGGTTCTGGTCAGGGGAGTCGACTTCTGAGGGGCACCTGGCGCCCCCCCTATCGCTGCCCTTCGATCGTCAGACCTGTGCCCATCTCCAGAGGGGGTTGGGCCGCCACCGCTGTCCGACTTGCCACCCTGAGGTTGGGATGGGGGCCCTCTCCGTCGGCTGTCGCGGCGTCCACCTCCACCTCGAGGGGGTCAGCGGGCTGGCGGCGATGGGGAGCAGTTGCCCGCTGGGGATGGGATCAGGCCCGACGATGCTGAGGCTTACAGGCATGCACAGGGCTCAAGAAAAGCTGTGGTTTTGGATGGGTGCACCCGCATGGTCTACGCGTCGGGGCTCTCCACCTGGGAGTTTTCTGGCGGCGAGCGAGGGGAGGAAATGAGAAGGAGAAGGCCTTTTCAGAAGGCGGCGGGACTTCTGAATTCGGAGAAGTTGTTTCTGTATTCGGGGAAGGCTGAGAAAACTTCTCAGACGGCCGGGAGACTTCCGAACCTTGTGAGGAGGCCTTCTCATTCTCACTCTCCCCCGCGCTCGCCGCCAAGTTCTGTGTCGTGTCAAGGCTCTCCACTTTGGGCTTCCTTTTGCCTGGGCATCTCCCATCGGCCCTGGTAGGGCTCGGTTCGATTCCTCCGATTCGATTCGACTTCGATGGCTTCCGAGTCCGATTCGATTCGATTTCGATCCGATGAAGTTCGATCGCCGATCCGGCCTATCGATTCGATTATGAGCTCTCCTGCCCTGGGCCTCAGGCGCAAGTGGCTCGTGCTCTTGGCCCACGTATTTGCTGTGGCCCGCGCTTCGACCGCGCTCCGAGCGGCGTGCGTGTCCTGGGCACCGCTTCGCTCGGCTCGCGTGCGTTTCGTCTCGGCGAGGGCCATCGAGGAGCATCCTGGCGCATCGAGCCACGAGAAGCACGCACGACACCGAAGCATGCACGGGAAATGGACGTCCGAGCGAGGAGCAGCCTGGATCGCCGAGCCCGAAAAAGAGAAGGCACGCACGGCGTCGACAAACGCGCGGGAGATGGACGTCCGAGCGATGGCAGGTGCCCTCCTGCCGCGGGCCCCGTGCCCCGATGCGTCAGCCTCTTGCTCTTCGTCGAGCGGGTGATGGCAGATGGCCGCGCGCACAGCGGGGACCCATGCCGAGAAGCACCCTGCTTGCCTCCAGGGTGCCCTGGGCACCTTGGGTTTCGATGGTTCTGCTGTGGAAAGCGTGGCGCGCCCACGCCAAGGCATCCGTGGACGTCCTGGGGCCTCAAAGGTTGGGTTCCTTGTGGCAGGCTTCTCGTGGCCCGGCCTCCCCTGGACAGTCGGGGCCCTGAAGAAGGAACCCTTTTGGTTGGGGAGGGGCTCCGCGTTTCCTAAGTGTTTCACAGCTTGCCTCAGATGTTCCTTATGTTTTCGATCGGAAAGTGAAGTTTAACTTATGGAAAAAAGGGGCCTCGTTCCTTATTTAGGGTTCCTTAGGTCAACGCCCCGACTGTAGCCTGCCTGGCTCGAGGCGCGGGGGGCGTCCGCCGGAGCGGCTGCCCGCCGCGCGGGCCGCCCGCGCCCCGCCCATGCCCTTCGGCAGCTCGGACGCGCTGAACCAGACCGACCCGTCCCTGAAGATCTGGGTGGGCAACCTGCCGCAGCAGGCCAACGGAGACCATCCCGGCGGCGCGCGGAGAGGAGGGCGGGGCGGGGGTCCATGCATGCATCACTCGGGGGCGGCAACGAGGGGGGCGATGACTAGGGGGGGGGATATCATGGCGGGGGCCATGGTATTTCACCAGATGTCATGCCGCCTCTTCTTGAGTCATTACGTCCCTGCCTGGCCTCCCCGCTGGGCCGCGCACATGCCGCTGGTCATGATTTGCACCCCCCCCTCTTGGACACCCCCCTCTTGGCCGCTCCCGAATCACCGAATACATTCCACTTCTCGCAGAGGGTCTACTTGCAAGCGTCCGAAGACATACATGTCTGGCTCGATGTAATTGATCATGAATCCCCCGCGGCGGATCCAGGCCATTTGCGAGCAGTTACGCTGCGAGTAGTGGAACGCGCTGGTCCAATGCAAGCGGGGGTCAGCAAGAGCGCCGGGTCTTGCAGGGTCCTGCAGGGCCACGGCCGCACTGGCCCAGCTGTGGGTGCAGGCTCCTGCGGGATCCTGCGAGATCCTGCAAGGCCCGACTGACCCGGGTCTGCATTGGCCCGGGTCAGCAGCTCCCCGAGGGGGCGGGCGGCCTTCGCAGAAGGCACTTGGGCTTCTCGGCGTGGATCGGGGGCTGCTCGGAAGGCTCCTTTTCGCAAGGCGGGAGGGCCTCTTAGAAGACCCCCTCGGTCCGCCCCGTCGCGCGCGCCGCTGGCCATCTTCGGGCACACTTCCGCCGGCTGCAGGAGCCGAGGCTCGCCGAGGTGCTGTATCCAGGCGTGGGGTGCGTCACCTACGACTCGCAGGAGGCGGTGGCCGCGGCCGTGTCCGCCTTCAACCACTCCGACCTGGGTGGCAACATCATCAAGGTAGATTCCTCTGCATCCAAAGGCTACGGCAAGGGCTGCGGCGGCAAGAAGGGGGGCACGTCGCCAGCCGCGCAGGCGCCGCCGGCGCCGCCGCCTCTCGACGCTGGCCTGGGCGGCGGCATGGACAAGGGCCAGAAGGGGCAGTTCGACAAAGGCTGCGGCAAGATGGGCGGGTTCGCGGGCGCCGAGTGGGGTGACACGATGAGCATGCCGTGCGGCACGGTGGATACATCGGGCGGTGGTGGCAAGGGCCGGGGCGGTTGCGACGGCGGCAGGGACGGCAAGGAAGGCAACCTTGGCAGCAGAGAAATGAGCGACGAAGATTCTCCTGGTGTCTTCAAGGTGACTGTGGAACCGTCGTCGCAGCTGGTGGGGCAGGGTTTCCCACGGGAGGCTCCAGGCATGGCCCACGACGAGGACTACGAGAGCCTCTTCAGTCAGGCTGGCCACGTCCTCGCAGACCTGGTCGGCAGCTTCCAGGAGTTCTGCACCCTCGTCCACGACCCCGACTGGCAGCAGTTCCCCGACGTGGCCGCGGCGGTGCAGGCGGGCGGAGGGCCCAAGGGCCGCCTCGCGATTGCCGCCTGCCCGAACGCGGGCAAGTGGGCCGTCGGCATAGCTGCGAGCTCGGAGAGCAGGGAAGCGGCAGCGAAGCTGGCCCTGGCGGTCTCCCTCGCGAAGGATGACCGCTCCGTCCTCGACAAGCTGCGGAGGCCTTATCCGATGTTTTATGCCGACGGTCCACGCCATGCCGCCGACCCTCGGAGGAGGCAAGGGAAGGGTGAGGAGGAGGAGGAGGAGGACGACGACGACGGCGAGCACGAAGAGTGACACCGGGGGAGCGTGGAGGGAGAGAAGGAAGGGGTTGCCTTTGCTGGATCCCGGTTGGTGCCTTCTCCGGGCTCTCGTGTGACCTCTTGCTGCATGATGCCGTTTCGAGCTTTGCTGGCCTCCCTCGAAGGATCTCGCGGCCGTGGTTCAGAATCGCAGGGCTGTCCCAGGGGCGTGCGGAGGCCGCCTGGCAATTGTCTTGGGCATTCTTGGAATCGTCGCTGAGGCCAGCTGGGGGCTTTGGGAGCCATCTCCAGGACCCCTTGGGCCGTCTGAGGTCTCTATTCAGGAACGACGTTAGAGGTCAGGCCCGAATTCTTGGACGGTCCCGTCGGCTGTTGTTAGTCCAGCCTGAAGAGGAAAGCTCGAATC
Source organism: Prorocentrum cordatum (assembly GCA_963575745.1). Lineage (NCBI taxonomy): Eukaryota > Dinophyceae > Prorocentrales > Prorocentraceae > Prorocentrum > Prorocentrum cordatum. The sequence continues at coordinate 10,561 of CAUYUJ010002492.1, forward strand.
GAAGTTAGTTTGGGAATTGCCGAAACACATGTATCATCTATCAAGCGCAGTGCTACGTCAAGAGCGTCGCGTTGATGCTACAGCATGGTATACGAAACCATTGTATTAGCTTGAGCGCTGTATACGTGGATGCGTTTCGGTTCGGACTCCCAGAAGACAGCAGTCATCGAGCATATGATACAAGCGGGTGGCTTTGTATTCCTAGCTGAGAGATCTACAGCAACAGCCAAGATAATACATATGGTTTGCAGTCATGCCATGTCGAAACACACACACGCACATTACTGCATTACCTTTTTGCAGTTCCCTTATGTTGCATGATTCTACGTGTTGGGGCGCAGTGGAGCAGCTCTGGGCAAGCTGGGGGGCTTCAGGTAGCACCTGCGCCCGATGTGCTCGTCGGGCCCCCCCCTTTCTCAGACGGCATGCCGGACGCCGGGGCAGGCGGGAGAGCGGGAGGGGGACCGCCCGATATCCCAATATTTCTGCACGAACGAAATGGGCACCGAAAGAATGGGTGCACTGCCCAACAGCAGTTCCTGTTTGTTTTGAACAGGACTCGCTGTCCGCGCCGCCGCGGCCTGTGTCCATTCGAGACAGAAGGCCGCCTGCCCAACAGCGGCCGCTGTTGGCTTGGGACAACATTTGTGGTTGGGCGTTGTACCCATTCTTTCCGTGCCCATTTCGGGCGTCCAAAATCCTGTCTGACCAGCTCGGGACGACCGCCCGCTGGCGAAGGAAGTGAGAGGGGAGCAGAAGGGGACGCGGCGGGGAAGAGGATGGACCAGCAGCAGGAGCAAGCAGTGCAGGCACCACGGTCGGCCGCTGCCTCGGTGCCCCAGGCAGCCGAACGTCTCACGTGCTTCTTGGCCGCTCGCTTTAGTAGAAAGTCCAGGGTTCGCTAGGGACTGGTTCCCTTTCAAAACAACTGAAGCCCTCCGAAAACCTTCGGGAAGGGTCCCAAGGGGCTTCTCAGAGGGTTTCGGGAGGATTCCGGAAGGGTTTTCGTCGTTTTGGGGGGAAACAAGTCCCTGGCGAACCCTGGACGTTCTAACGCCAGCTGGCGGGATCGGCGGATCAGCTGTGCATGGCCGTGCAGCCGGGCGACGACGGGCAGTGGCGCGGCACGGTAGGGGCGGGCAGGGGCACGCCTTCCGTGCGGGCGCTGCACTGGCTCACCCTGGCCCAGAACGCTGGCATCACCCAGGCCGGGCTCGTTTCGATGCCGCCGAATTCGACTCGATTCGTTTTCGAGGAATTGCGATTCCGATTCGATCCGACTTCGGATTCCGATTTGGGCTCAGATGTCTTGACGAAGGCCCACTAGGCTGCCGATTTCCGCCGATTCGATTTTTCCCGACGCGGCTGCCGATGTCCGCCGATCCGATCCATTTCGATCGCCGATACGACTTGTCGATGCGATTCTGGGCCCTCCTGCCCAGGCCGGTTTCCCGCCCGAGGCGCTGTGCATAGTGCACGGCGGCAAATCCGATGGGGGCGCCTTCGCCAATTCCCACAGCATCCTGTGCGAGTTGATGGAGGATGCGGGCGCTGTGGAATGCATCGACGATCCAGACTGGAACGTCACGCCAGAGGTCGGCGAGGCGTTGAAGGCGGCCCAGTGCGTGGAGATGCCCTTCACCGTGGCGAAGAGCAGGCTGTTTTCCGCCTGGGGCGTCGGCGTCGGATCTCGCTGGCAGTATAGGGAGACAGCGGCCAAGCTCTCCTTAAGCCTGTCGATCTGTGGGTCGACAGGCAAGCTGGAGCAGCTTTCGGAGAAGTATCCAGAGTTCCATGCGCTCTGCGACAAGGCAGGGCTGGTGGAGGCGGGGCTCGTGCAGCCCCCGTCCAAGCGGCGGAAGCCTCCCAGATTTGACCAGCTGTAGCCGCACGCTCGTGCGCATCCAAGTTCTTGGCATCGCTCGGACGTGTGCGTTTTTTTCTCGGCGGGGACCAGCGAGGAGCATCCTGCATCATCTAACGAAACAAGCACGCACGGAACCGAAGAGTGCACGGGGGATGGACGCCCGAGCGATGGCGAGAGCTCACAGGGCTGCAGAGCGGCATCCCTGCCGAATGGGAGCGAGCACCACTGGACGGCGGGGCGGCACGCCAGCTGCGCATCTGCGTGCGCCGTAGAAACAGGCGCGCTTACTTCCACGCTCGATCAACTCCACCACTTGCCTTACGTCGGGCCTGTCCCTCTACAGGAGGAACATTCAAAAGTAGTATTTAAAAAAAGTCTGGGGACTATTGTTTGAGTATGTTTTGCCATTTTGGAATAATGCTGGAGTATTTTTTATTTGTCGTCGAAAATCCCCCTGAAGGGGGACACGCCCGATTTAACACGTGCCCCTCATCCTCATCCTCTGGAGAGGGGGGTGGGCGAGGGGGAAAGAGAGGAGGAGACCGTGGGTGAGGAGCGGGAGGAGGACGAGAAAGGATGCGCTGGATGCGTAGAACTAGACCGAACCCGTGGGCCGTTGGCCGGTGCGGCCACATAGGCATCTCAACGTGCCAGAGCCCAAGGAGCAGGCTTCTTTTCGTGAGTGGGCCGGCCCAGCTCCCGACCACTACTTCGCAACCCCAGGCCCGTATCGCGTCCAAGGCGGCGACCAGCTGACCCAAAGTCCCCGTTTCCTCCTCAGCCTGGCGAGACAGGGCCACGGACTAATTAGGGCTGTCCGGTTGCATGCTTTCCAGACCGCCCAAGGGAAACAGCCATTCTCGTGAGCGGGGGCGTTGGCGCGGAGGTTGTCCCTTGACAACAGCAGAGCTCTGGCCGTAGCGCGCAGCACCCTGGGCTGCGGGGTCAGCCGCGCCGCGCGGTTCCCGAGCCCGCCGCGGCGCTCGGAGGACGAGGAGACATCATGGGTACATCTTGTCTCTCCCATCCCACGTGGTCTTTGCCATCTGTCGAGCCTGACGCCATTGAGGAGATGCAAGACCTACCATGCGACGCGCAAAGGGGCGTCATACCGGGAGGAGGCAGGGGAGGCGGCGGAGGAGGAGGTGTAGGGCGGGTGGGGGATGCAGCATGGATCAGGGAGCAGGCAGGAGGAAGGAGCACAAGGTGGGCGAGGGAGGGACGGCGGAGGAGGGGTGAGTGAGCAAGGATGGAGGAGGGAGGGAGGGGAGACGCCGTCCGCGGAACCTTGGCGATCTACCCGAGTCCGGTGATGTCCTGGGTTCGCGTTCAGTCACACACGCGCCCCGCCCCACACACACACACACACACACACACACACACACACACACACACACGCACACACACACACACACACACATCCCAGATCCTATCCTGCATCGCCCCCGGTCGTCCTCCATGCTTCCCCGCTTTTCCTCGTCGTTATCCTCCCTTCAAACCCCATGCCTCCATCCTCCATCCATACCTCGCCGATCGTGTTCCTCCCTCCTCCATCCTCTATCCGTCCACCACCTTCCTCAACCACGGCATTCTCTCATTGCATCGCCCTCCATAGTTCTCCATGCTTCCCCGCTCCACAAGACGAGACATCGATACCACCACTCTTTCGACCTCTGCCTAGAGGCTTTCTGGCCGGGATTCCGAGGCGAATCCAGCCACGGCGATGAGGGCCCCCCACCACAGGAGTCCCAGTGAGGCGCGAATGAGGGAAGGGTACCAGCTCGGCCAAACGTAAGAGTGACCGTTCGCCAGAGTGACCTTTGGTGCGGGCCCACTGGGGTCCCCCGATCGCTGAGCGCGAAGCGGTAGCGGCGGCTTGCGCGCCTGCTTCTGGCCCCCTCGCGTCCCTCCTGAGGCCGCGCACCAGAGGTCACTCCTTGCCCAGGGCCACTCACGCCTGGAAGCATCTTGGGACCATCCTGGACCATCTTGGAAGCATCTGGGTCAGCTTGGGACCATCTTAGGATCATCTTGGAACCATCTTGGGACGCGTGATTGGGACCATCTTGGGAACATCTTGGGACCATCTTGGAAGCATCTGGGTCATCTTGGAAGCATATTGGAGGCGTGCTGCCGACCAGCGTCGGCACAGTCGCCCCCGCCGAGCTCCCTTCGTCCTCCGTCGTCCTGCCTGCCCTCCTCGGCCGCGGCGTCCGGAGCCGGCCGCCCTCGTCGCCCGCGAGAGGACGGCAGCTGCAGCCTCTTCTGGAGGGAGGCGCCGGCGTGGGGCTGCACGCGGGGCTGGTGGTTCGCGGAGGAGGTGGGCGCGCAGCGGGGGCCCGTCTGGTGCGCGCTCGAAGAGGGCGACGCGGAGGAGAGGCGGAGGAGGGGGGGGAGGAGGGGGAGGAGGAGGAGGAGGAGGAGGAGGAGGAGGAGGAGGAGGAGGAGGAGGAGGAGGAGGAAGTGGAGGAGGGGGGGGGGAGGGGAAGGAGGGCAAGCTAGTTGCGCTCGCAACATATCTGATGTCCTAGCCCTCCCTCCCATCCCTTACCATGGCGTAGATCTCCTCTCTATTGGCACCGTCGGATGTTGCAGCATGGTACAGCATTACATGGCATAGCATGGCGTTGAATATCAACGCGTGGCATGGTGTACCATGGCGGGGCGACGCCCCAAAGTGGGGGAGTGGGGGGGGCTTCTGCGGCCAAAAAATCAACAGATCGACACCGAATGTGTAATCACTTCCGATGTTTTTTGTTCGGGGGTGGGGGGGGATGGGGGGGGGAGGGGCATTTTCTAGATTTTGGAGCAACCATTCCATGGCATGGCTTTGGAAATAATGATGCCAGCGCTGCAGCGGGAGCACGATTCGGAACGAGCGGAAGCGCGGAAATGAGTCCAGGACTGCAGCGGGAGCACGATTCGGAACGAGCGGAAGCACGGAAATGAGACCAGCGCTGAACGGGGAGCACGATTCGGAACGAGTGGAAGCCCGAAAATGAGGCCAGCGCTTCAGCGGGATGAAGAAAATCCCAAGCGAAAACCCAGTGCTTGGGAATCTTGTGTGTAAAAAGCAGTACGCGGAGGGGGGGCGGATATCTTCAGGACGTCATCACGGGAGAGAGGAGAGTGGTATTCATATTGTGTAATTGTGGAGGAGATGGGGACGGGGGAGGGAGGAGGGAGAGGGAGGAGGGGGAGGGGGAGGAGACAAGCTGGGTGCGCGCGCCACATCTAATATCATACATCATACCCCTCCCACCCGTCCCTTCGGGTTGCGCTGATGTTTTCTCTATATCCGCCGACTGGTGTCCAAGAGGACCTGGATCCCCAACAAAAATCACCGCGTGAATGCGGAATCTGAGAAAGGGGGGTGATGTACATTAGCGGCGGAGGAGGAGGAGGAGGAGGAGGAGGAGGAGGAGGAGGAGGTGGCCGGTGAGAAAAGGAGGAAGAGGATGCTGAAGGAGGAGGAGGAGCAGCAGCAGCAGGAGCGAGAGGAGCAGGAGGACCAGGGGAAGGAAGGCCTGGGAGGGGGCAGTGAGGGGGGGGCGACAGCGGCGAGGAGGGAGGCGGATCCAGAGACGTGGTCCGCGTTGGGGCGAGATCGCCGGTCTCAAAACGGGAGGAGGAGGAGGAGGAGGAGGAGGAGGAGGAGGAGGAGGAGAAGGAGGAGGAGGAGGAGGAGGAGGAGGAGGCGGAGGCGGAGGCGGAGGAGGAGGAGGAGGAGGAGGAGGAGGAGGAGGAGGAGGAGGAGGAGTAGGAGAGGCCAGCACCGCACCGAGGTCACCATGCTGAGTGGCATGAACGCTTCGATAGGAAACAAGCGCCAACCCTAGACGCAGCAGCGATGTTTCAACAAACCTTCCCTCCAAGTTTCCTTTTCATAGGTCCCCACAAGAATTCATTCAAGCGGCTTACGCCATTTCCCCGACCACCCGTGCAGGTCCTCTTGGAGGGCTCTAGGGGACATAAGGACTCTACGGAGCTTCTTGGAGGCTTCTGGGGGCCTCTTGGGTGCGCCTCGGGGGCCTCTGAGGGTCGACTGGGACCAACTTGGGGGGAAAGGCTTGCCATGTCAATTCGTATTCCCCGTCTTGGGCGCCCTTTTGGGCCGTCTTTGGAGCACCTGGGGCCGTCTTGTGGTCGTTTTGGACAGTCTTGGGGCCATCTTGGGGGCCTCTTGGGGACCTTGCGGGCCGTCGTGGGGCGATATTTGGGGCCCCTTGGGCCGTGTTGGGGGCTGTCAAGACGGCAAAAGCAAGCATGTAACAAATGTAGGTGTTTTTGTGGGAGTTTGCGTTTTTTGCCTCTTGACGTTCGTCCTCTCGGCGGTCCTCTTGGAGCTCATTTGGCCCGTCATGGAGATTCTTTGGCCTGCATGGAGGCTATCAAGGGTTGTTGTGAGGTCTCTTCGACGGGTTGGAGCCCAGCTTGCGCAAGCTTAGACGCAATCTTGAGCATCTGGAAAGCCACGGGCTCCAGATTTGGAGGCTCCGGAGTCCCCAGGGGTCATTGAGGAGCTCCACCCCACCCAACCCCCTTCAAACACGATATTGGACCCTAGCGAAAGGGGAAAGGAGGGAAAGGGGGAGGGGACAGCCAAGTAGCTAACACGCCTATTCACCCCCAGCCAGCGAGGGTTGGCGGACTCTCATTGCGGGAAGCGCCCAATTCGGGAAATCCTCAATCGTGCCACAACACGGCGCGGCGAATCAGCGCGAATGTTGCTGCTTGGCACTCCTAAATCGTGCCAGAGCGCCGCTCCTGGGATCGCAGCACCGCGAACAAGCTTTACTGCCGGACCCGCTCTCCATTCTTCTATATGCTGTAGACTCTGAAAGAACGCGCTCGGCGCCGGAGCGGCACCCACACTGAAGAGGGCCCGCCCTCCATCCCTGAGGCTGCCGTAGGCCTGCAGGACGAGTGGTGCGCGGCGCTGGCACTAGAACCGCCTCTTGAGGACGATCCGCCCTCCACTCCGTGAGGCTGCTGCAGCTCCCAGGTGCCAGGACCGCGCACGGCGAGGAAGTCTCGGGCGGCCCGCTCGGCCCGCCCGGCCGACGCGCGCGTTGGGGCGCGACGGGGCGGAGTTGTTTTTTGTTGAGGAGACGCGAGGAAGGAGGAGGAGCAGCGGCAACCGCGGGGAGGAGGGGCGGGGGTGGGAGAGGGAAGGGAGGGGGGACAGGGGGTAGGGTTCAGTCGGGCCCGTCCCTCTACAGGAGGAGTATTCAAAAACAGTCAAAGCATAGTCTGGGGACTATTGTTTGAGCATGTTTTGGCCATTTGGGAATATTTGTTTTGCATTTTTTATGCATCGTCGAAAATCCCCCTGGGGGGACACGCCCGACTTAAGGGTGGGGCGACCCAGAGGACACCGGGAACGTGCCGCCGGTGGACGGGTGGGAGGAGCCCAGGGGCGGCCAAACGCCTCCCAGCAGGTCGACGGTCGACCCCTCCTGCTCACTATCGGCTCGCAACCCTCCCCCCCCGTGGCCCCCCTGCCCGCATCCCAAGGGGGGTGGGGGGGCGAGGGGGCCTCACTGCAGACCACCCATGCGGGCGCGCAGGCGGCCGCGCTCCCGCGCGTCCCGGACGGGCGGCGGCACGAGAGCGCGAGGGGCACGAAGACCACCACCCGCGCGCCGCGCATGCACGCACGGGCGCTGGGGCGCGAGGGTCGGGGCGGCCGGGGCCACGGGAGGGCGGCGGCTTGGCCGGGCCCCGAGGAGCTGCGCTTCTGGGCCCTGCCCATGGACGCCCGCGTGCTCGTGCACGCGAGGGCGGTGCAGGCGGCGGAGCCGGCCCAGGGGCACGGCGCCGGCCCCGCGGCGGGCACGCCCCAGCGGTCCCCGTGCCTCGCCGGGGCCTCGGAGTGCGCGGTCAGCGCCTTCTCGGGCATCGGGTACCTGCTCCCGGCGGCGAGCGAGGGGGGGAAGCGAGAAGGAGAAGGCCTCCTCAGGAGGCGGCGGGACTCCTCAGAAGTCCTCGCGCCCTCTGCGAAGCGTTCTGCGCGTCTTCGGGAGAGGCTCCCGAGCCCTCCGAGCAGGCCCGCCCCCTTCCCCAATGCCCCCCCTCGCTCGCGGCCGATGCTCGCCGTCGCGATCAGCGCCTGCCTGGACTGCGTGCCAGAGGTCCCCGACCAGCCGCCCTCCGCGCGCCGCCCGGCGTCCGCGCGCCGGCAGCCGATGCCCGCGCGGGACCGCCGCTTCGGCGTCGACGCCGCGGGCGGCGCGCTGGCGCCGCCCACGGCCGAGGCGCTGGCGCGCGGGGAGAGGCTCGCCATCGCCAGGGAAGCCCGCGCGGCGAGGCGGGAGCTGCTCGCCGAGGCGGCGGCACCAGGCCAGCCCTCGGGTGCCGCGGCAGAGGCGGCCCTCGGGGCATTCGCCAGGCGCGCGCCGGCGGACCGCCCGCAGGAGGCGCTGATCAGGCGGCAGCTTCTCTCAGAGCTGCTCGACCTCGCGGGGCCAGAGCCTGCGCTGCTGGGCAACATCGCCGATCTCGAGGCCGCTCTCACCGCGCAGGAGTCGCTGGCCGTGGAGCTCAGGAACTGCCTTGGCGAGTACGCGGATCAGGCAGTTCAGCTGCGGGCCAAGATGGACGACCAGGAGAGGTCCTTGGCCGGCGCCGCAGAGGCCGTCGAGAAGGTCACGGCCGAGGCCTCGGCCCGCGAGGAGGACCACGAGCGGCAGATGCGCGCCCTCCGGGACGAGCAGCAGCAGCAGCTGCAGGGGCTCCGGGAAGAGCGCGACGCCCTCTCCGCGAGCTTCCGGGGCCAGCTGGCGGAGGCGCTGTGCCGGGCGGACGGCGCGGAGGCCGCGCTCCGGGCGGCCCGGCGGGCGGACGCGCTCGCGGAGGCCGAGCGCGTGCTGGCGCTGAAGAGGGAGGCCTTCCGCGACGAGGCCGCCTGGGGCATGGCGGTGCTGGGCGCGGCGGACGAGCAGGCCGTGCAGAGGCGCTTCGGGCTGCTGCTGGAGAGGCTGGACCCCGGCCGGGCGGGGTCGGCCTGCGAGGAGCTGGCGGCCGCCGCCGCCGCCGCCCGAGCGGCGCGCAGCGCCTGCGAGGGCGGGGCGGCTCGCGAGGCGCCGGAGGCCCCCTCCTGCCTCGCGGTGGACCTCTGGCCCGCGGCCCCCGAGCAGGCGCAGGGCCTCCGAGTGCGGTGGGATCCCCCGCTGCGGGGGGCGTCGGTGCAGCGAGGCGTCTTTGGTCGCTCGGCCGCCCTGGGGGCCCTGGAGCACCCAGCCAGGCCTTGCCCGGGTCAAGCCACCAGGCCGCAACGCGGGGTATTCGCAGGGTCACAGGATCCGACTTTTCCTCCTCCTCCTCCTCCTCCTCCTCCTCCTCCTCCTCCTCCTCCTCCTCCTCCTCCTCCTCCTCCTCCTCCTCCTCCTCCTCCCCCCTCCCCCCTCCTCCCTCCTCCCTCCCTGGCCACACGGCAACACACGGGGAAGGACTCCGAGACAGCTTGACAGGCACCACACAGAACCACGCCAGCGACGAATCCAGACGTTGGGGGGCCGCTACGTTCACCCCGTGGCACAGCACGGCGCCGTGTGCACATGGCACCATACGGGCAAGGGATCTGAGAGTTGTGGGCACTGCACCGTGGGGCACCTCATTACCAACGGATCCGAGTGTTGGGGGCATTGCATAATGTGGAAGCACATGAGCAATGGATCTAGAAGTTGGGGATTGGCACAACCGACGTCACGCAGTATTTATTATATGGCACCGAAGGGCACCACATGGTTGAATGATCCGAGGGCTGTGAGCTTGACACCCCGCCGCGTTTTACGGCACGAATTGCAACATGCAACGGATCATCCAAGAGTTGTTGGGCCGTACCGGTTGGTTTCTTAACGGCGTGGAGCGTTTTCACATCATTCGTTGTTGAGGAAAGTTGTGAAAGCCGGTTCGAGCGAAGTTTGTCTTGGTTGTTCTTGGTCCTTGGGCCCAAGGGCGGCCAATCGACCATGATGATACGTGGTGGCTGTTGTGGACCCCGCTTGCTCGCTGCCCGTCGTGGTCGCGACGCTGGAGGACATGTCATCGCCCCTTCTTTCTACATGTATTATACAGGCTTACACCACAGCCGCCGACCCTTCTATAAACTACTGCGCCTCCAGGACTGCATTCCACGAGGCTTGTCCGAATCATGACACGGCGCTCGACATCGTTCCTGCTGCCTCGTTGCTGTTATCGCATTTTCCGGGACCAACGCTTCGTCCCGATCCGTTCCCAGGCGGCCCCCGGTGGGCTCGGAGACGGCTTCCCGCTGCACGCCGAGGGTGTCAAAACACCTTCTCGTGGGGCTTCTTTTGTGCCTCTTGGGGGCTTCTTGGGGCCTCTTGGGTGCCTCGTGGGGGCTTCTTGGGGCCGCTTGGGTGCCTCTTGGGTCCTCCGGAGAGCTTCATTGGGCGCAGCGCTGGAATTCGAACCTCTCTTGGGCCCTTCTTGGGGCCGTCTTGGAGCTCTCTTGGGCCGTCTAGGGCGCCTCTTGGGCCACGTTGGAGTCATTTGGGTTGTCTGTGGGGCCTCCTGGGAGCCGCGTGGGCCGTCTTGGGGTGGTCCTGGGGGCCTCGTGGGGGCCTCGTGGACGGTTTTCAACGCCGTGAAGGCTAACAAGTTGGATGTGTTGAAAATGCATGTTTTCCCTAGGGGACGTCAAACTTTGGGTTTCTTGGGGGCTTCTTGGGAGGCCTTTTGGAGGCTTCGTGGGTTGTCTTGGCGGCCTCTTGGGCCGTTTGGAGCTCATCTTGGGCGTCTTTGAACGATCTTTCGGCGACTTTGGGTTCTCGTTGACCGTCTTGGCGGCTTCTTGGGAGGCGCCAAGTGCTGTCGTGCAGCTCAAGAGCGAGCCAGGGAGCCCAGACCGCGCCGAGTGAGTTCGGTCCGGGGCCACCCGGGGGCGGGAGGGGGGGTCAAAATCCCCGTTTGGAGTCCCAGGGGGGGGGATTATGGGGGGGGACAACCTCACACGCCTGGAGAACCATAAGGGGTCAGCGGATTCGAGTCATGAAATTTGCACCAGCATTGACTAATTATCGGAGGTCATTGCGGATTCCTTAGGGTTAAGACAATCCTGTCCTTCTACAGGGGGGATATTCAAAAAGAGTATTAAAAAATGTCTGGGGACTATTTTTAGAATATTTGTTGGGCCATTTTGGAGCATTTTGTTTGTATGTTTCATTTTTCGTCGAAAATCCCCCTGTATGGGGGACACGCCCGACTTAGCCTTAGGGCGGCGCTGGACCCCCTCCCCACACCCCTGGCGACGCCTCCAGCGCCGCCCACGGCGTGCTCAGCGCACAAGGGCAGAGGTGCGGCAGGGGGGTCCGGCGCCAGCCCAAAAAGTTCAGGCTGAAGCACCTCGTGGAGGGTTCTCGTTTTGAGTTCGCTTCCGTCCTGTTCTCGTGGGTTGGTCTTGGTTTGTGATTTGGGTTACCAGAGTTCTAGTTGATAAAGGGGACGAGAACGCACAGCGTTTTTTTGCCGCCAACAGTCCTCCTCCTCCTCCTCCTCCTCCTCCTTCAGGAGGGTTTCAGCCAGCAGATGGGCCGCTTCCTGGGCTGCTCGGAGCTCACCTCCTGCATTCTCTCCGAGCAAGAGCTGGCGGGCGTGGAGGGGTTCTGGGACCAGGCGCTGGCGACGTTGCAGGCGCGGCCGGCCAAGTCAGACCACATAAGAACAAACGCGGAATGATCACATCGGGGGAGTACAGCCGGGGCCCTGAAGAAGGAACCCTTTTCGTTGGGGAGGGGTTCCGCGTTCCTTAAGTGTTTCACAGCTTGCCTCAGGCTTTCCTTATGTTTTCGACAGGAAATCGAAGTTTAACTTATGGGAAAAAGGGACCTCGTTCCTTATTTAGGGTACCTTAGGTCAACGCCCCGACTGTAGGTCCCTGCACCGACAGGGTATGTCCAACGTTGATCAGGCCCCGAAGGAACCAACCTCCTTGCAAAAGGGCGCGCAGCGCATCCGTACTCGCGCGCCTCCCCAGGCGCCGTGGGCGCTGCGCCTCCTGAGGAAATATGCGCATCCACTCGCAAATATGTGCAATCAGCATGGGATCGGCTGTCCTACAGGGGTGTTCTTCTACTGGCCAGCCTCGTCGGTGCATGGGGATTTCCGTCGCCACAGGCAGGACGAATCCATGCACAGATGCGGCTTGGGAGCCTTCTGTGGACAGGCAAGGCCGACGGGGCCATCCGGGTCTGGCGGGGCTGCCTGGCCCCCCGTGTACCGCGTGCGCGCGGTATCGGTAGGCGCGTCCCAATCGCGGAGGCAGGGCGCCAGGGTTGTCGGGGGGCCGCTGGCTTCAATGCTCATGGCCTCCCTGCGTATGGTGTTTCTCTTGGCATCGCTCGGACGTGTGCGGTTTTTCTTCGGCGAGGACCATCGAGGAGCATCCTTGATCATTTGGCGAAAAGACCACGCACGAAACCGAAAAAAACACGGAATGGACGTCCGAGCGATGGCCAGTTTCTGGTTGTGACGGAGTTGCCTGGCTCGGTGGAACTCTCTGCGACCATGTCGGTGAATGGACGTATTCCGCCTAATCAGTCGTTTTCTGCGGGCCGCATGGATTTCCTAAAGTGTCTGTTTGCGCGATGTCTGTCGTCTTAGTGATGGGACGGGTCTTCGACCCCCTTCCCCCCGCACCACCCACCCCATGGGTTCCAAGAGCCCCTCTCGGGCCTACGCCATGGAGGCTTCTCGAGAAAGAGCTTCAGTGGGGTACTCAGATATTCTCGGCACGCCCATTCAAGAACAAGCACGGGGCGAATTCCCCTGACCAGGGAGGTGTAGCAGCATGCAGTGGAGCAGAAGGGGGCAGCCGCTGCGTCTGGAAAAGAAGGGGGAGGAGAGAGGGACGGAGGAGGACAGGAGGAGAGAACGGATGAGGAGGAGGAGGAATAAGAAGAGGATGGGAGGGAAAAAAGGCGACAACAACGACAGGAGTCAACCATCAATACCTTTGTGAGTCTTTCGCTCTGGAAGCTTTGGGGGAGCTTATTGGGGTCACTGAGGGGCCTTCTTGGGACCATTGTGGATGTCTTTGGGGCCCTGTTTGGGGCAGTGTTGGATGCCTCTGAGGCTCTCTTGTGCCCCTCTCGGCGCCTCCTTGGAGGCCTTGGGGGTCCTCCTTGAGACCATCGTGCTGGCCATCGATTAAACTAAAGGGTGCGTCAATTACGCCCCCCCCCTCCCACAGGCTACCTTGAGGCGTCTACAGCCGATCGGAAGCGAACGGGCGAAAAGACATGCTGCATACCTTGTGCTTCTTAGGTTGTGGAATGGTGTTGGCCTCTCGGAGGGTGGGTCCTTGGGATGTTCCGTGACCACTTGGAACCGTGTTGTGGCGATCGTGGGGCTTTGTGGAGGAATGATGTGAGAGGTTATGTTAAGCCATATCTAGACAGATGGTACAATATTGAAGGCAATCCTGGGCTATCGGGGGCCATCTTGGCCCATGTTGTACGCTCTGGCCCTCACGACGCCCCCCCGCCCAGACCGAGAGAGAGGGTGCAGGGGGGAGAGGTAGACATGTGAGAGGTCATGTTACACTATATCTAGACAGATGGTACAATATAGAGGCTATCAGGGGCCATCTTGGCCCATATTGTACGCTCTGACCCTCGCGCCCCCCCCCCCAGGTACACCTCTCCCCGAACCGAAGAAGAAGGACAATGAGGTTGGAAAGAGCGCGTTCTGGGTTCGCTTGGAGGGGGGGGGGTATGGAACTGGACACCACCCCCCTCTGGATGGAGGGGGGGGGGTCGAACCGCATGTGGGCCCAATCCCAACCCACTGGGCCCAATCCCAACCAACTGAGACCAATCCCAACCAGTGCGAAAAGCAAACTAGGCCCAATCCCAACCATCTTGGGATAGGCCCACAATAGGATTTTAATTGTAGAGAAGCCCAAGACGAGTGCGAAGACCAAGTGACATTCCTTATGTCAACGCACAGGATCTGGAAGCCAACATGCATGCTCGAGTTGGAATTGGTCTCAGTTTTGGTTTGCACACGAGCACTACGTTAAGATGAGCAGAGGGCACCGAAGCGTAAACATCGATTCTAAAATATGCAAATGGATCTTCCTGGTACTAGTAGTAGTAGTCGTAGTAGTCGTAGCAGTCGTAGTAGTAGTAGTAGTAGTAGTAGTAGTAGTAGTAGTTGTAGTAGTTGTAGTAGTTGTAGTAGTAGTAGTAGTAGTAGTAGTAGTAGTAGTAGTGGTAGTACTAGGAGTAGTAGGGGTAGTAGTAGTAGTAGTAGTAGTCGTAGTAGTGGTAGTAGTAGAAGTGGTAGTAGTAGAAGTACTAGTAGTAATAGTAGTAGTAGTAGTAGTAGTAGTAGTAGTGGTAATAGTAGTAGTAGTGGTGGTAGCAGTAGGAGTCGCAATCGTAGTCGTAGTAGTCGTAGTAGTCGTAGTAGTCGTAGTAGTCGTAGTAGTAGTGGTCGTAATAGTAGTAGTAGTAGTAGTAGTAGTAGTAAAAGTAGTAGTAGTCGTCGTAGTAGAAGTAGTAGTAGTAGCGGTCGTAGTAGCAGTAGTGGTAGTAGTAATAGTCGTAGTAGTAGTAATGAAAAATGAAATAAGTAGCAATTGTAGTAGCAGCAGTAGTAGTAGTAGTAGTAGTAGTCGTAACAGTGGAAGTAGTGGTGGTAGTAGCAATAAGACAAATAGTAGTAGTAGTAGTAGTAGTAGTAGTAGTAGTAGTAGTCCTAGTAGTAGTAGTAGTAGTAGTAGTAGTAGTTGTGGTAGGTAGTAGTAGTCGTAGTAGAAGTAGTCGTAGTCGTAGTCGTAGTTGTAATAGTCTGAATCGTAATAATGGTAGTAGTGGTAGCCGTAGTGGCAGTAGTAGTAGTAGCACTAGTAGTAGTAGTTGTAAACGGTGTCGTAGTCATAGTCGTAGTCGTAGTAGCAGTCGCAGTAGTAGTAGTAGTAGTAGTAGTAGTAGTCGTATTAGTAGTAGTAGTAGTAGTAGTAGTAAAAGTAGTAGTAGTAGTAGTAGTAGTAGTAGTGGTAGTAGTAGTAGTAGTAGTAGTAGCAGTGGTAGTGGTAGTAGTAGTAGTCGTAGAGGTAGTAGTAGTAGTAGTAGTAGTAGTAGTAGTAGTAATCGTAGCCGTTCTCGTCGTAGTAGTAGTAGTACTTCTAATAGTAAGTGTAGTCGTAGTAGTAGTGGTAGTAGTAGTCGTAGTAGTACTAGTAGTAGAGGTAGTAGTAGTAGTAGTAGTTGTTGTTGTAGTAGTAGTAGTAGTAGTAGGGTTGCACCTGGTCTTCGTGTCGCTACAAACCTCACCTTCGTGTACTCTTCTTTTGTATCAGGCCTAATAGAACTCCCACCAGGGGAATTACGAAAACCGTAGTTTCAAACCTGGCCTTCGTGTCTTTCGCGCCAATGCCTACCTTCGTGCACTATTCGCTGTAGAGGCTGTAGATTGGATTCGTATTAGAAAGTAAACAAAAAACGGCAGTTTTACACCTGTCCTTCGTGTCGACGTCGGATTTGGAGCAACCGCCACTGCCAGCCGCTTCATTTCGGCACAACCCTCTCGAGGATCGTGGGCCTGGCCCTCCGACGCGCGATTCCGGCGCGCACTTCACTAGGATCGTGGCCCTGGTCCAAGTGGGAGCGCTGCCGAAGGCCCACCGACGTCCAATTCCGGCACGCCGCTCACGAGGATCGTGTCCTGGCCCACCTGGGAGCGCTGCCGACGGCCCACCGATGAGCAATATCGGCGCACCCCTCACACGGATCGTAGACCTCGCCACATTTGGATCGCCGCCCGACGCTGAAGTTCGGCACACCTCTCACATGGATCGTGGCCCTGGCC
The DNA here is from genome assembly GCA_963575745.1 of Prorocentrum cordatum. Taxonomy (NCBI): domain Eukaryota; class Dinophyceae; order Prorocentrales; family Prorocentraceae; genus Prorocentrum; species Prorocentrum cordatum. The sequence goes on from CAUYUJ010002492.1 coordinate 26,267, forward strand.
CAATGTGGAGCGCTGCCGACGGCCCACCGACGCCCAATGCCGGAACACCCCTCACGAGGATCGTGGCCCTCTGGTCCACTTGAGAGTGGGTTTTCATAAGGACGTCGTTCTGGTTTTATTCGGGAAGGCATTTTGGTTTTATTCGTTTCTGGTTCGTGATGGTTAGGAGGAGGAGGAGGGAGGAGGAGGAGGAGGAGGAGGAGGAGGAAGGAGGGGGGGGAGGGGGTGGAGGAGGAGGAGGAGGAGGAGGAGGAGGAGGGAGGAGGAGGAGGAGGAGGAGGAGGAGGAGGAGGAGGAGGAGGAGGAGGAGGAGGAGGAGGAGGAGGAGGAAGAAGAGAAGAAGAAGAAGAAGAGAAGAGGAGGAGGAGGAGGAGGAGGAGCGGGGGGGGGAGGGGGAGGGAGGAGGGGGAGGAGGAGGAGGAGGAGGAGGAGGAGGGAGGAGGAGGAGGAGGGAGGGCGAGGAGGGAGGAGGAGGGGGAGGAGGGAGGAGGAGGAGGAGGAGGAGGAGAGGAGGAGGAGGAGGAGGGGGAGGAGGGGGAGGAGGAGGAGAAGGATGAGGAGGAGGAGGAGGAGGTGGGGGACGGGCAGGAGGAGGAGGAGGAGGAGGAGGAGGAAGAGGAGGGGGAGGAGGAGGAGGGGGAGGAGGAGGATGAGGAAGAGGAAAGCGAACAGGAAAAGAGGAACGTTGTTTTCTCGTTTTCCACAATGGGTTTGCGAACCTCACCTTCGTGTACTATTGGCTCTATAGCCCCTGTATTGTTTTCTTACGAGCGAACGGCGAAATTGTGGGTTTCCGAACCCCTTCTTCGTGTACTATTAGAATCAGTGGACTTCCGAACCTCATTTTCGTGTACTATTAGCTCTATAGCCCCCTGTATTGTTTTCCTACCAGCGAATGGCGAAATTGCGGGTTTCCGAACTCCTGCTTCGTGTACGATTAAATTCCGACTATTCTATGTTATTCTATTTGGTTTTAATTGATTGTGTGGAACCGAACCCGAACCCGAACCCGAACCCGAACCCTAACCCTTACCCATTCATTCTCAGTAGACACGAAGGTGAGGTTTAACCCTAGTAGTAGTAGTAGGTAGTAGCAGTAGTAGTAGTAGTCGTCGTCGCAGTCGTAATAGTAGTAGTAGTAGTAGTAGTAGTAGTAGCAGTACTGGTAGTACTAATACTCGTAGTAGTAGTAAAATAAATAGTAATAGCACTAGCAGCAACAGTGGCAGTAGTA
>CAUYUJ010002492.1:35000-55000 GCA_963575745.1 Prorocentrum cordatum
GTGGGGTTCCGCTGTGCGATGGCATGCCTCCAGCGGCAATGTTAGGATATGCAGTGCGTGACTACGCAGTGCCACGCCATGCTATGCCATGCTACGTTTTGATCTTCAACGCCATGTTATGCCATATCTCTTCTGTGCCACTGTGCGATGCAATTATTTGCGTTGCAATGCTTTGTGATGCAATTCGTCACTACACAACGCCACGCCATGCTATTACATACCACGGTCTGCCGTGTTCTTCTACGCGCTGCTATGCCGTTACGATGCATCGCGCATCCACTCGGGATAATTGCCCTGCTCGACATCCGACTCTGCGAATAGAGAGGAGATCGACGCCATGGTAAGGGATGGCAGGGAGGGGTAGGACGCCAGATATGACGCGAGCGACCTAGCTCGTCTTCTCCCCCTCCTCCTCCTCCCCATCCACGCCCCTTCCTCCCCTTCCGCCCCTGCTCCCCTCCCGCCCCTGCCCCCCCCCTGCTCGCCCCCCCTTGTCCCCCTTTCCCCCCTCCCCTCCCCTCAAGGTTGCAAGGCCTCGCCCACCTGGCCTTGCGAGGCCAGGTCCGCCCGCCTTGTCCGCATCGGGGGGCCCCCCTTCCGTGCAAGGCTCCCCCAGGCTCGCCCTGGTCGCCGCCTCCGCGCAGATCGACAGCTTCACGAAGGCCGGCGCGCGCCACGGCGCCCCCGTGCTCGCGGCGGGCGCCGCAGCTCGTCGCCGACCTCGTGGTCGTCGGGGGGGGGGGCAGGGGGAGGAGGAGGAGGAGGAGGAGGAGGAGGAGGAGGAGGAGGAGGAGGAGGAGGAGGAGGACGAGTGCAGACACAAAGCCCATCAACGATACTGCAAGGAGCCCTCTTTCCAAGGTATCTCTTCATAGGCCTCTACGAGGATTCATTTTCACTGAGGAGAGTGCCCCGTTGGCAACACCAGTCTGAAAATTTTGAATTGTACCAGAACACCACTCCTGGGACTTCAGCGCCGTGAATCACCGTTATTTTTGCGTTTGGCGATCCTGAATCGTGCCACGCAACATTCTTAGGACCTCATCACCGCGAATCAACGTGAAAACTTTGAACACGTTGTATATTCTTAAAACTAATGTACGCGGCGCTATGGCGACAGCCAGATTTGGAACAGGAACCGCCTTCCATCCGTGAAATTGTTGAATATCTGTAAGGTTAACGTGCGCGGCGCTGAGGCGAGAGAGCTACAGTGTGAAAACGGCCCGCCCTCCATCCGCGAAGTTGTTGCGTTAAAAAAGCATGCGCGCGGCACTAAAGCGATAGCCACATATTGAAAACCACCTGCCCTACATCCGCGAAACTGCCCTGCAACTATTGTAGTGGCCTTCGGCCAGTGCCGCCGATCCGGGTCGCTCGGGGTTATTCTCCAGACGCAGACATTATGGGCGCACACTCAAACGCACACACGCAGTCACACCACCCAACCCGCGCCGCAGACATGCACACCCACCACCACCAACACACACATACCAGTTAGGAAACGCAAATGCACATACGGCGGGCACACATACAGAGACACACTAGGCGCACGCCAGACACTAGCACGCACAGACATTTGCAGACACGCATCACACACAGACACTCTCACAGAAGACCCTAAAACGTTTGGTTTCTCTGAAAAAGCGCGCTGCGACGGTTTCATTGCCAGCCGCGGAAATCCAATGGTTCTATGCGTCTGCCGGCAGGCCTTGAGCGCGTCTACAGAGGGGCCGCGGAACACACCCCGCATCCGCCGGAAACTCGCACCCCCCCCCCCCCACCCGCCCTTCCCCGGCAGAGCCACCCCGGCAACCCCCCCAGAGGCTGAGGCTCAGCCTCGAGGCTGTAGCTGAGACTCCTTGAAACTCACACGCCGGATCGGCGGATTTGAAAATAATGTGCGCGGCGCTAAGGCGAGAGCCACATTTTGAAAGCGACCCGCCCTCCATACGTGACAGTATTGCAAAAAGTAAGTTTCAGGATCATAAATGGTGAAGAGGTCTCAGGCGCAACGCCCGGCTCGCCCTTTCGACCAGCCTCGGGGTGCGACAGGGATAAGTTCTGTGTGAGGAAATGGGATGGAGGAGGAGGAGGAGGAGAAGGAGGAGGAGGAGGAGGGAAGGAGGATGCGAGGGAGGAGGGGAGGAGAAGGACGAGGGGACTGAGAGGGATGGAGGAAGGAAAGGAAGGAAAAGGACGAAGGGGGAGTCGGGAGGGAGAAGAAGGAAGAGGGTTGAGGCGTCGGGAGGGAGGGGGAGGCGGAGGGAGGGGGGAGGCGAAGGGAGCAGTGAGAAGAGAGGAAAGGGGAGAGAGGGGGAGGGATGGTCCTCCGCCATCCTTCTGTTATTGCCGCTCTCCTGCTCCCCCGTCCTCCTCCTCCTCCGTATCCTCCTCTTGGTCCTCCTCCTTGTCATCCTCCTTGTCCTCCTCCTTGCTCAATGTGCCCAGTCCTTGAGAGACAGATCGCCCTGCCCAGAGGGCGACGGGGGAGGGGCACGCTGACACAATCCATGGGGATGCGCTGGCTCGAACTTAAATCTGGCCTGCGTTTGGCTCCACACGCCTGGCGGGAACGAATATTGCGAAGGCCTTACGGCCGATGCCGCCGACCCTGTAGGCAGCGACGACGAAGACAATGGAGGTGGAGGAGTCAGGCAGAGGAGGACGTGGATCCTCGAGAATAGAGGTTCGAGGCTCTGTGGCCTTGGAGGGGACCTCGTCGCCGCCGTGGCTGGGCGCAGCGCGGAAATCTGAAGCGTTTGGACCGCGGGAGCTCCTGAGACTACATGTTGTGGTTCCGCACGCTTGCTCGCATGTCCGCCTGGGCAGGCACAATATGGGGCGAAGAAGTTCACGAGTGGATCGTGGAGAGAGTCATCGCGCGAGTGGCTTGGCTACCGCAGGTGGCGCGATGTCCGCCTCTACGAGCTCAGCACCAGCCGGTACCCAGGGCTGCAAGCATGATCTCTGCACCCAGTGGGGGAGCGCATCGGCGACGTCGACTTCGTGCGCAACCTCAGTTGGCTCTGCCCAGGCGATCGCAAGCATGGATCAAGGGGGCGTGGATGAGCGACGGGTCCCGTGGGCATGGGAAATCCCGGATTCCCGCAGCCGAACGAGGCGGCACCGGCCGCATTTTGGGGAGGGCACCTCCCCCGATCCATGGATTTGGCGACCGCGGCGACCGCGCGCCAAATCCATGGATCGCTAATCCATGTTTGCGCGCCTCCGGTCTGGGACCCCGAGCAGGCAGCTCTTGCCTTCTGGCAGCCAAGGAGCGAGTACTGCGCCATCGTGCCTGGCGAATCCGACGCCCGCGAAGAGGAGGTGTTCTCCATGCGGACCCCGCCGCGCTGCGAGGTCGCAGTAAGGGACGTCGGGCTCCCGCCTACCCATCTTGAGCGCATCCCGGCGGAGGCCCCATTGGCCCATCGCACCGACAAAGTCGACCATGCGATGACCCGAGAGGTTGGGTGTTTTGATCACGACGAGTACCAGAGCACGAACAGCTGACCCGAGGCGGACACGGCGGAGCGAGCGGCGCCGGCGCAGGGCCCACCCTCACCCCGCCCGCAGTGGGGCCGCAGCTCTGGGTGCAGATGCGCGCGGCACTTCGGACGGGGCCGATCCGCTGCCGCGCCTGCCTTTGCCCGTCCTCCCCACGCGCGGCGCGCTCCCGTCCTCGCACCAACCGCGCCGTCGGAGGTCTGCGGTGGGGGGAGACGGCGCCGTGTGACCTGACTACCTGCGGCGGTGGGATGCACCAGCAGGCCATCACGAGCAGGCTCCACGGAGGCACTGCGGTGTCATTCACACCCACACACACATATACACACATATATACACACACACACACACACGCCCCGAGCAGAGAGGGGCCCTGCTCCCACGTGCGTGTCCTGTTCTGAGCCCTGAGCGGCGGTCCCGCCGACAAAGACAAGGTGCGTCGCCCCCCTGGCATCAGTGTGTCATCCCGAGAATGTGATGGCCGGGGTGTCAGGCGTAAGACGCCCAGGGAGAAGCGCGAAGCGTCAGGATATGCTGCCACGTTGGTTCAAGCCATGTCTCTGTCACACTTCTTCCCTCTTGGATGCCACCCCAGGGAGCCAGACCAAGTGGAACAGGCGAAGGCGAAGGACCTGTCCAGCACTCGGAGTTGTCCTGAGCCTCCGAGGTGATTCCTCTCTCCCCCCTCCCTCCATCCTCCCCCTTCCCAGTCGCCTCCCACCGGCCTCCACTCCTCGCCTCCGAGCTCTCCTCCACGGGAGGGCTTAGAAGCGAAAGCTTCCCCCGCAGAGGGAATGGAGGGAGGAAGGTGAGAAGGAAGGGAGAAAGGGGAGGCAGGAGGATGTGGAGGAGGAGAAGGAGGAGGAGGGAGGAGGTTGAGCAGGAGGAGGAGGAAGAAGAGGAGGAGCAGCTGCAGGAAGAGGGAGGTGGAAGAGCTGGGAAATACAAAAGAGCCCGTGAAGCTTCCGTGTAACGTGAAAGCTTTCGTGGCAGGTGAAGGAGATAATCGACAAGCTCGTGGCGGAGCTCCAGGTTCAGATGTCTGACGAGGCGGCCCCCTCTACTCTCAGCCATGCTCACCATCCTCTTACCGTTATTCCCTTTTGTCGTTTCTCATTATCCTCTATGCCCTTCCCCATCCTCCCTCTCCTGTTCTTCCTCCTCCCATGAGCATACCCTCGGAGGCCCTCGTCCTCCTATTTCCACAGCGCTGTTCCCTTCTCGTGCTCTCCCCCTCTCCTCCCCCATCTCCACCTCTTCCTCCTCCTCCTCCTTCTCCTCCTCCTCCTCCTCCCGACGCCATCCTCTCCTCGTCCTCCTCTCCCCTGCCCCTCCCGCCTGACTCCCCCCCTCATCCCTTTCATCTGACCCTCTCCTCCCCACATTCGGGAGATTCCAGTTTGGCTGGGTTCGATCATGTTTCGATACAGTTCGTTCGGTATGGTATCGTAAGCATGTTGATTCGATTCGGTGCGGCCCAGCGTCGTGAATTGCTTTCACGCTCGGTGCGTATTTCCACTTACCTTAGATACGTGTGGTCTTGCTAGTGAAGCGTTTACACTTCCTTCCATCCTTCCTTCTTTCCGCCTCCTTCATCCTCAGACCTATGCGCGCAACACCCATTCATGCGTACTCGGATTCATTCACACGCACACTCACTCACACTCAGACTGATCATTCGCACTCAGACTCACTTACGGTCAGACTCACTCAACACCCAAATTCGGTCACTCACGCTGAGGCCCACCCACGCTCAGACCACTCACACTCACATCAACCCATGTTCAGCCCAGTCGTGCTCAGGCTCATGCACGCAGACCGCTCACACCCAGTGCATGCCGGACTCGGCCACACCCAGGCCCGATCGTGCCCACACCCGCCTGCCCCTCAAGAGCCCCACGAGCACGGAGACACGGCAGGCGTGGCGCTTTTGGGCACCCCGATGGGCGAGGGGCACCCGAGGGGGCCGCTGCACGGGCCCGCTCGCGCCCAGATTGCGGCGACGACTCGGTCAGGCCAGACGCTGTTTGGGCGCCACCGGCTCCTCTCGCTCGAGGTCTCTCCACGTCGCCGCGTCTGTGGCAGGCGCAGCACCTGGGCACCGCAGGGGGAAACCACCGGGGTGGGTAATGTTGCACGGGCCCGTCGGCGCCCGGACTGTGCGGACGAACTGGTGGTCCTGCGCCCGCGGCCGCCGCCGGCCACATCCAGCTTGAGAGCTCGGTGACCACCGCGATGTCGCAGGGGTGGCATTTGGAAGCCAGAGTGGGGAAACGCTGGGGGGTATGGAAAGGGCCTGTCCGCACCCAGATTGCGGTGACGTCTTCTGCGGAGCGCTGTGTTGGCACCCTCGTCTTCTCTTGCCCGAAGGCCCCGTGATCATCGCGATGTAGCAGGCGTCGTACTTGGGCACCCCAAGGGGGAGAGGTGCCAGGGAAGACCCACTCATGCTTACACTCAGGGGCAATCAGACCCATCAGGACTCGGTCATCCGTCTTCGCCATCACTCACGTTCAGGCTCAGACCCGATCGTAGCCAGACGCTCGTAGCTCCCCCCTCCGCCTTCTTTCCTCCTGTGTTGTCCCTCCCTCCCCCTCTCCTCTTTCTCTCACCCTCTCCTTCCCCTCCCTCTCCTCCCATTCTCCCGGCCTTATAATCCGCTCGGAATTTGTTCTACCTCCTGGGCGCCATTTCGGCCCGTTGTCTGGGCCGCGTCCGGCCGCGGCGTCAAGAGTCAAGAGGTGCCCCCAGGACCCAGGAAGGGGGCAGCGGAGGGGGGCTGGAGGGGAGCCCTCCCTCCCTCCCTCCTCGCCCTCCTCCTGCTCCTCCTGCTCTTCCTCCTGCTCCTCCTCCTCCTCCTCCGCCTCCTTCTCCTCCTGCTCCTCCTGCTCCTCCTCCTCCTCCTCCTCCTCCTCCTCCTCCTCCTCCTCCTCCTCCTCCTCCTCTCATCATCATCATCATCATCATCATCATCATCATCATCATTATCATCCTCATCCTCCTCCTCCTCTCCTCCCCCTCCTCCTCCTCCTCCTCCTCATCATCATCATCATCCCATCACATCCTCCTCATCTCATCCTCTCATCATCCTATCCTCCCCATCTCCCCTCTCTCCCCCCCCCTCATCCACCTCCTCCTCCGCCTCCGCCTCCTCCTCCTCGTCCTCCTCTTCCTCACTCCTCTTCCTCCGCCTCCTCCTCGTCATCATCATCATCATCATCATCAGCATCATCATCATCAGCATCATCATAATCTGCATCATCTGCATCATCATCAGCAGCAGCATCATCATCAGCATCATCAGAATCTGCAACATCATCATCTGCAACATCATCATCATCATCAGCATCATCATCATCATCATCATCATCATCATCATCATAATCAGCATCATCATCATCATCATCATCATCAGCAGCATCATCATCAGCAGCAGCAGCAACAGCCGCATCATCAGCATCATCGTCATCATCATCGTCATCGCCATCGTCGTCGTCAGCAGCAGCAACAGCAGCAGCATCATCCTCATCATCATCCTCATCCTCATCCTGCTGCTCCTGCTCCTTGTCCTAGTCTTCCCCCTTCCTCCGCGTTCTCTTCCTCATCCTCTTCCGACCTCCACCTCCTGTCGCTGATCCCCTCGGGCCTTCCGCGCTGCGCGCCATTTGGAGGTCAAGCACCGCGACTGGTGCACCTCCTGCTCATTCTGCTCTCCTCCTGCTCCTCCTCCTCCTCCTCCTCCACCTCCTCCTCCTCCTCCTCCTCCTCCTCCTCCTCCTCCTCCCTCCTCCCCGCCGCCGCCTCCTCCCGTCCTCCTCGTCCTCCTCGTCCTCCTCTTCCTCATCCTCCTCCTCCTCCGCCCCCGCCTCTCCTCCTCCTCCTCCTCCTCTCTCCTCCTCCTCCTCTCCTCCCTCCTCCTCCTCCTCCTCTCCTCCTCTCCTCATCTCATCATCATCAGCATCATCAGCATCATCAGCAGCATCATCAGCATCATCAGCATCAGCATCAGCCTCATCATTATCATCATCATCATCATCATCAGCATCATCATCATCATCATCATCCTCATCATCATCATCATCAGCAGCAGCACCATCGTCATCATCATCGTCATCATCATCATCAGAATCAGCATCATCATCAGCAGCATCATCATCATCGTCATCGTCATCATCATCATCGTCGTCAGCAGCAGCAACAGCAGCAGCATCATCCTCGTCATCATTATCATCCTCATCCTGCTCCTCCTGTTCCTCCTCATGTTCTTCCTCCTCCTCGTCCTCTTCCTCCTCCTGCTCCTCCTCCTCCTCCGACCTCCACCTGTCGCTGATCCCCCCGGGCCTTCCGCGCTGCGCGCCGTTTGGAGGTCAAGCACCGCGATTGGTGCATCGACGAGTTCGCGGTCAACAAGGAGGAGACGCAGGCGGGTTGCCTTGGAGAGCTCGCGGCCCGCTCAGGAAGCCCAGGGCGGGTGGAGCAGCAGGAGAGGAGGAGGGAGGGAGGAGGAGGAGGAGGAGGAGGAGGAGGAGGAGGAGGAGGAGGAGGAGTGAGGAGGAGTGAGGAGGAGTGAGGAGGAGTGATGAGGAGGAGGAGGAGGAGGAGGAGGAGGAGGAGGAGGAGGAGAGGAGGAGGAGGAGGAGGAGTGAGGAGAGAAGGAGGAGGAGGAGGAGGAGGAGGAGGAGGAGGAGGAGGAGGAGGAGTAAGGAAGAGGCGGAGATGGAGGAGATGGCCGATGGGCACCGAGCACATCAGCAGGGACGCCCGTGCCAGGCTGCAGACCATAAGATGTCCAATTTGCAGCAGAAGAAGACGGACCTGGAGACCAACATCGAGGACCGCCCATTGTCCAGGGGAGCTACCTATTTAAGAGAAGTCACTGCCTGTTGAGCGGTGCTTCCTCTGAGGACGATCGACTATGCTTGCGGCAGTGTCCTCGGGTTGTCGGGCTTGTTCTCATGCCTGCGCGGCAGAAGTGTCAGTAAGGTGGGCGTCCAGGATGGTCAGGGTCGCCACGGCCAGGCGTGGCTCGAAATACCGGTCGCGGGGATCCCCAGAGGGGCTCCAGGAGCGAGATGGGAGCTGGGTGAGCAAAAGGTACAGTCGGGGCCCTGAAGAAGGAACCCTTTTCGTTGGGGAGGGTCTCCCTTTTCCTTAATTTTTGTCGCAGCTTTTCGAACCAAAATCGAAGTGTCATTTATGGAAAAAAGGGGCCTCGTTCCTTATTTAGGGTTCCTTAGGTCAACGCCCCGACTGTACGTACCTACCGGCTACACGTGCGAGTAACCCTCTGCTGGAGTGGCGACCTTCAGTTGGTGCAAGGCGTTCGCAGGGCGCGGGGGGGGGGCGGGGGGGCACACCCAAGCACGCAGGCCGGCACTATCACACCGCACGCAACGATGGACAGGCCGCGTACGACAGGTTCGTGCGGCGATGGGTCTCCCGCGACACTGGCAAAGGCGTTCAAGGTCGAACTCGGGAGCCTTGAGACGGGGGTCAGTGCAAACGGGGGTCAGCCAGAGCGCCAGATCCTGCAGGATCCTGCGAAGGCCCCCTCTGGCTGACCCGGGTTAGCGAGCCGCTCGTGGCCGCGAGGCGGCCGCTCGTATTGGCTGACCCGGGTTTGCGAAGACCTGCGTTGCATATTTTTGTTTTCTTGCATTGCAGTTTTTGGTTTCCTGCTGACCCGGGTCTGGATTGACCCGGGTCAGAAGATCCCCGATGAACGCCTCAGGACAGAACGACGCGGAAGCACCGAGGGACAGTGTGACGCCGCTGGACCCGACGGAATTCCACCTGGAACGGTCGGGGCCGCGATCGATTCCAGGTTGAACGATCGGCGCGGTGTCTAGGCTCACTCTAGGCTCACTCTCGTGTGCAGCCAGGTCGCGGAAGCCAGGCCACCCGCGGGGCCGTGGAAGGCAGCTGCAGCTCGAGCGTCGCGGCCCGCACCAAACCGCTGCTCTCCTCCAGGGGGCGGCGCGGGGGCGCGGAGGTGGCCACGCCCCGCACGGTGCGGAGCGTGAAGCTCGGCGACCTGGGATGCGTGTCTCTGGGAGTCGAGGGTTACAGTCAACCCGCATAGTGAGGACGGGCAACCTTCCCAAGGGTACCCTTGCATCCTTGCTTCCTCGGTGCATCCTTGGCCACTCTCGTTGGTCGCGCCCCGCTCGAAAGCTTCGAAACGGGCTTCCAAGGGCCTTGCATCATTATCCTTACTCTACGGGTGGACTGTAATGATGACGACGATGGCGATGCATTCTGAATGCCCAGCGGGCACTTTGCACTCGTGACTACGCACCAGGTTCTTCAAAGAGCTGGGCGAGCCCGGCGCCACAGTAGCCATCGGTCGTTGAAAGTAGGTGCTTTGGGGTTCCCAGATGACAGTCTGCTTTGAGCGCCTTCCTACTTCAATGATCGAGTGGCTTCCCCTCTTCCCTCCTCCTTGGGGGGCGGAGGGAGCCCAATCTACTTGCAACGCCTTCCTACTTCGTGGTTCTACCTGCTTCGTCCGACCGACGGGTATTCGACCAGCAGCATCGTTCAGCCACGCGCAGAAGGGGGGTGGGGGGAGGGGGGAGAGCTTCCTAGAAGCACTCTTGCTTCTCAGAAGGCGCGGGCCTTCATCTACAGATGTGAGGCCGGCGCCCTCTGAGAAGCAGCCTGCTTCTAAGAAGCCCCCCCCTCCCTCCACCCCCTTGTGCGCGCCGCCAATACAGGCGGCCCGGATTAGTAGGTCGACCCGGCCAAATCGAGGGTACCTTCGTGTCCTGTGTTTTGCGACCCATGCCTCCTGCAGTTCTGTGGCAACGTGGCCCTCGGAAGGGTCTCGTGTCCTCTCGCGTGTCCTCTTCAGTCAAGTCCGACTGTACTTGCTTCGTCGGACCGATGGGTATTATTATTCGACCAGCAGCATCGTCGTCGTCGGCACGTGCGCCCCTCGCTGGGACGCGCACCCCGCGAGGTTGTGCACCAGCGGTCGCCGGCTGCACCCCCCCCCCCCGGCCGCGTGCGGCACGCCTGAGGCCAGGGCCTCTCGCCTGCTGTGCTGCGCGCTGCTGCCCAGAGCAGAGCGAGCAGCCCGCGCGCTGCCGAGGGGCACGCGAGTGAGGCCGCGCGCAGCGTTCAGTCGGGCCTGTCCCTCTACAGGGGGAATATAGGAGAACAGTGAAACAATAGTCTGGGGAGGATTATTTGAGCATGTCATGACCATGTTTGCTTCTTTGTAGTAGGTCTTTTTATTTTTTCTCGTCCAAGATCCGCCTGCAGGGGAACACGCCCGACCGAAGTGTAGCTCTCTTCACGCGGGCAAGCACGCGCACGCACTGTCCAACGAGTGGTCAGCGGCACGTGGAGCCCTCTGCGTTCAGACACGGGCACGCGCGCTGCCATCGGAGAAGCCTTCGTGGTTTTGCGTGCCGTGTGCCCGTGTGCAGTCATGCCTGAAACGTGTCGTTCAGCACCATGCGTACTGTCACGCTCACCTCCGTCTTCCGTCTCGTGGCATGCGTTTGTTATTTTCATAGCTTGTCTTGCACTTTGCGTTTATTGGCGTAGCTTCAAGACCCTCCACAGAGCAGTTGAAGCCAAGAAACGAGTGCTGCAGGCGGGTAGGAGGTATCCTCCACATATCCTCCATGTTCGGTCAAGCTGCAGGCCGGTGGTGTCCTCCGGCGGGGTCGTGGGAAGGCCCTCTTGGAGGCGAGCGCCACAGAGCCAGCCCGTGTCATCGGTGATTTCGCTGTCAGTGATGTCTTGGATCTCATCATGGATCGCAAACGTTCCGTTCCGTTTCGCTTCATGCGATTGGCCACTGTGAGCGCCCACGATGCGCGCGCCACGTTCCCACAGTCTCCTCAGAAGCCGACCAGAAGATCGCCGAGCTCTTCACCTTTGCTACCGCGACGAGGGGCGAGAGCGGGGGAGGAGGAGGAAGAGGAGGAGAGAGGGGAGGAGGAGGAGCTTGAGGTTGAGAGGGAGTAGGGGGGGGGAGGAGGAGGGGGAGGAGGAGGAGGAGGAGGAGGAGGAGGAGGAGGAAGAGGACCAGTGCAAACACAAGAGTCGTCAACGATGTTGGAATAAACCCTCCCTCCAAGCTCCCTCTTCATAGGCCCCTACAAGGGTTCATGTCCACTGAGGGACCCTGATGCATGTCAAAACATCGTTCTCGGGATCCCAACGCCACGGATCAACTTGACTGTTGCGTCTTGGCGATCCAGAATCGTGCCAGAACGCCATTTTGGGGATGTCAGCACCGCGAATCAACGTAACTGTTGCGCCCTCATGATCCAGAATATCCCCCAAACGCCACTTAAGGTACGCTGATCATGGAAATCCGTGAAACTCTTGCATTGGATAAAGACTGTGCGCGGCGCTGAGGCGAGAGTCAGTTTGAAAAGGAACATCCCTCAATCTGTGAAACGGTCCCACATGTTTTAACGAATGTGCGTGGCGCCACGGCGAGAGCCATAGTTTGAAAAGGAACCGACCTCAATGCGTGAAAGTCTTGCGAATGTTCAAATCAAATGCGCGCGGCGCTAAGGCGAGAGCCACATTTTGAAAATGCCCCGCCTTCAATCCGTGAAACTCTTCCAAATGTTAATACGTAACGAATGTGCGCGGCGCTAAGGCGAGAACCATATTTTTTAAACGAGCTGCCCTCAACCCGTGAACATCTTGCAACTCTCTAACAAGAATATGCGCGACGCTAAGGCGAGAGTCACATTTTGAAAACCACCCGCCCTCCATATGTGAAGCTGTTGTTGAAGCTTCAGGGTCATCAATGGTGAGGACGTCTCAGACGAAACGCTCGGACCGCCCTTAAATTGGTCTCGGGGTGCGACAGGGACAAGTTATTTATAAGGAAAAGGAATGGAGTAGGAGTAGGAGGGAGGAGGGAGGAGGGAGGAGGAAGATGAAGAGGGACGAGGGACGAGGGACGAGGGACGAGGAAGGAGGGAGGAGAGAGGAGGAAGGAGGGAGGAGGGAGGGAGGGAGGGAGGGAGGGAGGGAGGGAGGGGAGGAGGAGGGAGGGAGGGAGGGAGGGAGGGAGGGAGCGAGGGAGGGAGGGAGGGAGGGAGAAGAAGGAGGAGAAAGAGGAGGAGGACGAGGAGGAGGAGGAGGAGGAGGAGAGAGGAGGAGGACCAGGACCAGGAGGAGGAGCAGCAGCAGCAGGTGGAGGAGGGCTCGCCGCCCCTGCGATCGCGGTGTGAGCGCGCGCCCGCCCGCCCTCGCAAGAAGCTGACCGCGAAGATCGCCGAGCTCACGGCCGCCCCCGCGCCCCGCCCGACGCCCTGCACCGGCCAGGAGACTTGGCATCGCTTGGACGTGTGCATTCTTTCTCGGCGAGAAACCACGAGGACCATCCTGGACCATCGAGGAAAAAAATCACGCACGAAACCGGAAAATGCAGAGGAAATGGACGTCCGAGCGACGGCAAGGAGAGGCTGCTCGGACGGCAGGACCACCACTTGGACGCAGGAGTGACACTCCGCCAGGGTGACCTCTGGTGCGGGCTCACTGGGGTCCCCCCGATCGCCGAGCGCGACGCGGTGGTGGCTCGGATACAGCCAGAACCCCAGGTACGGTAGGTTTGCGTCGTGTCGACCAGCGGCGACCCCAGCGCGGGCGTTCAAGGTTGAACGCCGCCGGCGACCCAGAATCGGTCGATGTTGAACGATTGGACGTTGCGGAAACGGCCGATCGTTCAAGGTTGAACGATCCCCGCGCTGTCAGGAACCAACGCCCGGGTCGACACGGCACGGACCTGCCGTAAGGGGATCCAGTTAGTGGTAGGGCCTCGGATCCCCTAAACTGGCCAGAATCACTGAACCAGGTCTGCCACAGCTTTTGTGTTCTCGGGTGCCGGCAGTTCCGGTTAGTGGCACGGGGCGGAGGGGCGTCCCCCAGTGCACATCACTAAGCCAGGTCCCACTAAGCCCAGTTCTGCCAACGCCCGAGTGGCGGCTTGCGCGCTTGGGATCGGCCCTCCCGCGGCCCCCACAAAGCCGCGCACCCCGGGTCACTCTCTGCCCAGGGTCGCTCTCGCGTGTCGCCGAGATCAGGGGCAACGACCTGGCATCGCTCGGACGTGTGCATTTTCCTTCGGCGAGGACCATCGAGGAGCATCCTTGATCATTGGGCGAAAAAACCACGCACAAAACCGAAAAAAACACAGGGAATGGACGTCCGAGCGATGGCCAGACGATGGGAGGAGGGACAGCTGGGCTCAGGAGGGGGGGCGCATCGACCGCCGCATCGCCCATGCATCGCCGATAGGGGCCCGAGGGCCCCGCCCCGCCCAGGGCCCTGCGGCTTTGCCACCGGTGGCCCATCGCCGACCTGGCGGCGATGTGCCTCCGATTCCAGGCCGCTGCTCCCCCCCCCCCCCCCGAGCTGGACCCCCCTTGCGGCCCGGATTGGTAGGTCGGCCCTGCCAGGTCGAGGGTGCCCCAGTGTCCTGTGCCTCGCGGCCCATGCCTCTTGCACTCCTGTGGCAACTGTGGCCCTCGGAAGGGTCCTGTGTCCTCTCGCGTGTCCTCTCCAATCAAGTCCGACTGTATCCTGTCGTTGCCCCATGACAAGAGGAGGAGCTCCTCCCAGGCTCCAGGGACAGGAGCTCGGAGGCGGAGGTTCGGCCAGGGGGGGGGCTTGTCCTTCAGGCCCCGTCGTGGGCCTCTGGAGGCAGGCGGGGACCCTCCAGAGACCGACGGCGTCGACGAAGTCGACGACGAGGGCAGGAACGGAAGGGGAGGCAGGCTGCGCAAGCCATGTCGTGTCAGTTTTGCTGTGCAGCCGGTACGGCGCGAGCCGAGCTGCGCGGTGCAGCCCACGTGGCGCAACATTTTTTCGATCCGCGGGTCGAGAGCGCACCTCTTCCGGTCGAAGCTAATTAAGCGGGCCGCGCACAGCTCGAATCAACGAGAGGGGGGCAGAAGGAGGGGCCTCACGTCAAGGCCAGGAGGGGGCAAAGCCCCGGAATCGGGCGGTGCCGAGGACGATGTGCTTGCAAAGGCCACGTGGCGCCACGCGTGCGGCGCAGAAGCTGCACCCTGCCGCGCACGAGACGGCGCCCGCGGGCGGCGCCCACGGGCGGCGGCCCGCGCGCGGAGGCCCCGGGAACACGCCCCGGCCGGCGCACCAGAGGCGCCCACGAGGCGGCCACGGGGCGAGCGCCGGGCACACCCAGACTCTGAAGCTCAGGAGCGAAAGAAGGACGTACACGTCCATGAATCCATGCTGGTTTCGAGAGAAAGCATTGCCCGAAAGGTCGTATCACGCGGCCGGTCTCGTAGATCGAGGGGCCGTGTTCATGTACATAGCTGGGCGCGTACGTCCTTTGTGGGCTCCCTAGAAGCGTGAAGTCTCTGGACGCCCGAATTGGGCACAGAAAGAATGGGTACAATGCCCAACAGCAGTGCCTGTTCGTTCTGAACAGGGCTCGCTGTCCACGCCGCCGCGGCCTGTGTCCATTCGAGACGGGGGGCCGCCCGCCCAACAGCGGTCGCTGTGGGTTTGGGGCAACATTTGTTGTTGGGCGTTGCACCCATTCTTTCCGTGCCCATTTCGGGCGTCCAAAAAGTCGGGCCTGTCCCCTGACAGGGGGGCAATTCAAGAATAGGCAAAACATAGTCCGGGGACGATGTTTCGAGTATGTTTGCCCATTTGGCGGGTATTGTTTGAGTGCTGTTTTAAGCCTTCGCCCAAAATCCGCCTGCAGGGGGACACCCCCGACTTACTCGAAGCGCCCACTGCCGGCGACCGCGCGGAAACCCTTCACACCCAGCCAGCGCAGGGCGCGCCCACCAAGCTCCCGCGTGCGGCGACCCTCCAAAGATCACAGGAAGCCAACAAACGGACCCCCCCGAGGTCAAGCATTGTCCGTGAAATGTGTCTTGCCTTGTTTGACTTGCCTCTTGCGACGATGGCTGGGAAGCCGGTGTTTCAATGTCACAGGTGGGACGGCTCGCGCGGTAGCGTGAACATCTCACGCTCAAGTCATTCCATACCCATCCCCCAGGACGTGGAGAAGAACGAGAATTGGGAGGAGGAGGACGACGACGATGGCGGCGGCTACGACGGTAAGCGGCGCGGCTGGCGAGGCAGAGATGGCCAGCACGCAGGACGAGATGGGGCGCGCCTCGGACAACCGCGAGAGCGAGAACGCCGAGCTGACGGAGACCATCGAGGAGGGGCTACCATTCGCGCAAGCCCCACCCCTCCTGCCGCCCACCACGGCATCTTGGCGGCGATGCGCCGCAGCGCAATTGGATGTTGGTTGACTCCGCGAGCCATTGTTCCAGGTTGCAGCGGGGGCGGGCTGCTGGCAGCTGCACAGCCTCACTGTGTTGATTGATGTATAGATGTCAAGTCCACGTCCGCTCAGAAGCCCCGTTCCGTATGCCCCGTTCCGCATGGCCGCGATGCGCCTTCCGTGCTCAGACGATTGGGGCCTCGTTGGAGCTCTTGGCGGCAAGTGTGAAAGTTGTTCTCGCGAGTATCCATTGCGGATGTTGCACGTGCGGGTTGCTGGTGCGGTCGTGCCCTCGAGACGCATTCCAGCTCAAACGCACCGTCTGGTCATGAGTTTGAGCTGTGCCCGTCATGTCTTTGCGTTGGGTTGGCCTGTCTGGGACCCGCGCAAACGGGCCGATTGCCCTGGGCGTGCTGACTCTCCCTGGCTCCCTCCATATGAGTGCGAGGATCAGCGGCTGGCGCAGATCATCTTGGCGAAGGCTCCGCACCACTCTCTCTGCCCGCGGCCGTCGTCCCTCGATCACCGCGGCAGCTTCTGCGTGGCGTGCACAGTGGTGGGCGGGGTCTCGGAGCGCGCATGGTCGCTGAGGGTGGGCAGGAAGGGGGGCACTGAGGAAGGTGGGGGCCGCCCGCGGGAGCGTGGCTCAGATCGTGCGATCCTCTTGGCCACTCCATCGCCTTCCATCTTTGCTTGCACAGAAGCGCGTACACAGTGCAAGCCATGTTAAGGACGAGCAGTTTGCCCAAGGTATCCTTGCATCCCTGCCTCCTCGGTCCATCCTTAACAATCGGTTGTTGGCCCTTCGCTGCGCAAAAGTCTTACATTGGGCGCCCATGGGGCCTGCATCCTTACCACGTATCCTCACCCTCGGTCATTACTGTAAGCGAGTTGTTTATGGTTCGCCCTGTCTTGGCCATCGGTCCTGGTCCAGCCTGCACAATCGGCGAAAATGGCGACGACCATCACCACACCGCCGCCGCCTCCGCTCCTGCGTTGAGCGTGGGCTGCAACTCTCATCCCTCCTATTTCTCCCTCCCTCCTGCCCTCCAGCGCGGAGGGAAATGCACCGAGAGAGATTCGAGAGTACTATGGGGGGACATCTTTGCCGACTCCCGACCCGCGGCCGAGGTTGTTCTCAGAGGGTTCCCAGAGGATGCTTTGAAGCTCTATAGGGATCTGGGTGGTCCCACGTCGCCATCACACGTGACCACTATTGCCACCCGTGGCCTCACCTCGGCCCCTGTGCCCGCCGACTCGCGGAGGGCGCTCCCGGCCGCGGCCCCGCTGGACACCGGATGTTGCGGCTGCTGCTCCATTTCACGTTCCCCCCCCGGGGGCTGGGACCCTTTGTGGGAGAGGACCACCCGGGGGAGGGTGGGAGAGATGGAGGGAGGAGACAGACACCCTGGGGGAGGAAGAGATGGAGGGGAACCCCTTAGGGGAGGGGACACCATGCGGGAGGGAGGAGGAGAGGCAGGAGGAGGAGGGGCGACGACGACGGTGACACCCCGTGGGCCACCGAAGACCAGGCGCTGGCCCGGATGAAGGAGGTCTACGCGTTCCTGCAGGCGGACCGCGCGCGGCGGCGGAAGAGCGCCCCCGCACGGGCCCAGTAGAGCGGGTCTGTGAGGGTCGCCTTGGCCGCCCTTTCCCTCGCGTTCCTCAAGGGCAAGGATAGGGGGGGGGGGGGATAAGCATGGGGGGAATGCATCGACCCTTGTATCGCCCAGTCATCGCCGATAGGAGCCCGATTGCCCCACCCTGCTCAGGAACCTGGGGACTCGCTATCGGGGGCCTATCGGCGATGTACCGCCGATTACAGGCCGATGTTCCCCCCTGTGCACCCCCCGATCGTTGCCCCTCAGTTCTTCAGCCTCTGCTCCTCTCCTCGCTCCTTCCACCTTTACCCCTCCTCTTGAACCTCCTCCCTCTTCCTATACTCCCTCCTGCTGCTGCTCCCTCTCCTCCCTTTCTCCTCCTCCTTGCCGCAATTGAGCTATGTCGCCTGAGGATCTGCCACATGGCGCACACATCCAGTGATGTTGCTCCTCTTTTTCCATCGTCCATCGGCACGTGCGTTTGCATGGTGATATGTCGGCCATGCTTCTTTTGACCGTGGGGCACTAAAGTCCCTTGCAAGCGAGCTCGGTTGATCGCATTGGAGATACCATGTGCTCGTACGGCAGATTTCCATGTGCTCTGTCTGTCAGCCACCAAACTGATGGCGGCGCTGGGTACGACGTTTTGGTGTCCAACCGTTCGAGAATGCGACATGACATTGATGCGGGCTGGGCGGCTTCTCCTTTTGTGGAGTGTTTCCCAGGGTTTTCAAGGATATAGGATTAAAGTTGAGCATCGTATACAATGTAAATATGCGCCTTCACCTATCCAGAGGCGTGGCTTGCTGTCGCGTGCGAAGCCTGGCTTTTCAGATTGTGCGGTAAATCTGTTGCATTCTTCCCCACGACCGACAGAGGTGGCGGCGATGGCGACGTATGACACAGTTATAAACCAGTTGATACAGTGACTTGGGGGGAATTGGTTGAACTTCCTGTCCGTACTACACCAGCTAGTGGAGCTGATTTGAGATGGTGTGGGGCATGTGCAGGTTGATGGCGAGTGGCGGTACGACGAGTTCGACGTTGTACTTCGTGAAACGGCTACGCGTAGTCATGTGAGTGGTAGTGGTGTTGCACAACCATGTTCCTTGTATGCTCTTCAGATTGCTAATGCGCATAATGTGTTCTCAGAATTTCAGTCGAGTCGAACGGCGGCGAATACTCCATCGATATCTTTGTTCTGCCGAAAGCTGGTTTCCGTTATTAAGAGTGCGTGGCCATTGGCTAGGTTGAACCAGGAATGCAAATTCATTCGTGCTAAACGTGTTTCTGATCATCCTGTGCTATGCCTCCTTGCGGCACTGCTCCTGATCGTGCACCAGTATACATGGACTCTCGTATCAAAGGTTCCAGGGGAGGAGCACGGTGTCGACAATCTTCTGAAGACTGGAGAATCTCGCCTCGCACGTGATGCACTCCTCGTGATCAAATTTCAACAGCGCGCTACTACTGGTCATGCGTTCGATCATTTTAATCATATGTAGCTGGGAAAAGGTTCTTGTTCATTCGCAACCTACTGCGCGTCGCGATAGGCGAGGCCCACAGGCGGCTGAACGGGAACGGCTCTCTAGCGGCGTCGCGAGTTTCGCACGCACGGCCGATGAGGGGGAGGCTTTGAAAGGAGGAATTGGGGGGGGGGGCGATCAGAGCTCGCCATGCAAATCGGGTTCGCGAGCGGCGCCGTTTTCAAGCTCGGTTATCGGGGGATGGCGGAGGCGATTCGAATGTGTCGACAGGTTGCCAGTTTTCGATTCGGACACGAAAGGTGCGATTGCGGAGCGGCGAGGGGGGCTGCCGAATCCAGCGATGGACTCTATTAGCAGATCGCGAAAGTAGGGCCCGCAGGGGGGGGGGGTGCGTCGGTTCTGCGTGTCGTCATAACTGTATCCAGTCAGCTCCTCGCTGGCCGTCGGTTCTTTCAACCGTGCGATGTGCACTCGTATGCGGGATCTGGGCTTGTCCAGTGAGCTTCCTGAATTGTCCAGCGTCGGTTTTGCGTCTCATGTTCGGCTCGCGCATTCTTCGGCGGTTTGTGGGAAGCTGCGCGTGTTGCTCGCGTCCGTGGTGTTTCAAGACGACTTCCATCCTGCTCGCGTTCCCTCGCCCCGGCGGCAGACGACGTCTGTTCGATTGGTGGCGTCGAAGTGGGAGAAGCACGTCGCTCTTTGCGGGGCGCCCCATTCAGGCTGACGGGTTCCAGAAGAAACTCGCCGCCCGCCTCCGTGCCCAACCAGTTGTTGTCGCGCCGTTCCGCTGTTTCCTCGAGAGAACCCAGCGGCGGCCCCCGGGGGTCGACGCTGACCAAGGCTCTGGGGCCCTCTACAGCATCCGCCGCAAGGTTGCCGCTACAGGCCCCTGCTGTCTCGGCCCGGCGGCGCCACGGATGCGCCCCAGAGGTGTCTGCGCGAGTGCGAGGCCCCAGCATGGACGTGCCAGATGTCGCTGGAATTGCGAGCAGGAAGGTGATGCGGACTACTTGGAACACTATGCGGTTTGTCTTGAATTTCGGCGTCTGAGCCCAGTCCTCGCCCCTTGCATTGGCCCATTTTCTCGCCGCGGTTCCACTGTTTGACGTTGGCGCCCCCCGCGCGCACGCGCACACACGCGCGCGCACGCTCGCG
>CAUYUJ010002492.1:57500-105000 GCA_963575745.1 Prorocentrum cordatum
ACGCGAGGTTGAAGCAGGAAGAGGATGTGGAGCTGGGACTCGCAAAGATCAGTTGTAGTCCTCTCATCCCCCCTCCTTCATCGCCATTCCCTCATGCCACTCCATTTCCCATCCATCCTCTTGCCTCCCCCCGCCTCTGTCCTCCCCCCTCTTCGTTTTTCCCTCGCCACCTTCCAGCCACTACCAGGCTCCGAGCTGTTCAGCTAGGCTTTTGGCCAGCGCACTTGGAAGTGGCACAACTGGTCCGCGCCACTTGTTCGCAGACTTTCCAATAAGTTCATGTCACGTAATGCGGCGCCGTGGCATCAGCGGTTAAGACAGGACCAGACCACCACGTGGGCCTGCCGCGACCCGTGCTGCGGTTTCTTCAATTTCTTGTTCAGAACCACTTGTCGGGAGCGCGGAAGCAACGCATTGCGGGGCATCGTTAATCCGAGGAGGCAGTTGCAGGGGAACGCTGCACGGAAGGAGCGTCCCAGCCGGTGGTCCAATAGGTCCCCCAGCAAGCTTAGTGACTTGGGTAAGCATGGGCAAGATGGGGTTGCAGCGGCTCTCATGTCCAACAAACTGTCGGTCAGGATGCTGCACGAGAAGGGCTTCGAGTCAGGCTCCACCCTCGAGAAGTAGCTGCAGGAGCTGCTCAAGAAGACCGAGGAGACAGTCCCCATGGCAGCCGACCTCTCCAAGAAAGGGCTTCGGAACCGAACCCGGAAGAGCAGCAAGCAGTACAAGCATATCGAGCCATTGGAGAAGCGTGTCAACGTCGCCGAGGAGGCGCTGCAGGAGGCGCTTCAGGAGGCGCATCGACTGGATGAGCAGGAGCTCGAGCAGCATCAGTACCACCAGGACCAAATCATGCACATCGAGTTATAAATCAAGGATGCTCAAAAAACAGCCGTGCCGCCAGGGCCGCCAAACATCGTCGAGGAACGCGACCCCGCCCAGGAGCTCAAGATGCTCGACATCCTGGACAGAGCCCTGCGCCAGTATGCAGGCAGGTTGGGACTCGAGGTGGCGCCCTTCCTCCAAGCCGCAAATCTCAATAAGAGTGTGTTTTACGATAACGTGTCCCAGCAACAGAAAGCACACCTGCAGTGTGCTAAGAGTATTTGTGCCGCGAGTGTACATGTTCATGGGGGGCATACTACTATCAACTTGGGCCCAGATGACGCACACGTCAGGAAGAAAGCAGGACATGCAGCAGCTGGCGACCCCGAGATGCTGGAGGGACTCCTGGAGGACGACGTTGCGACCCATACCGAGAGGCAGAAGCTGGGGCAGCACGGAGTCCAGGCTCACAGCGTGGACCCTCCACCTTTTCTGCCTAGACGCCAGCCAAGACTCTGGTACGGAGCGTGCCAGGTATGATACTTTTGCGGCGCGCATTTCCAACGGGGGCGTCGCGGCTGTCGCCGCCACGAAGATTTCAAGCGCGGGTGGGGAGACGACAGCGGCGGGGCTGGCGGCGCCAGCACCCGCTCCCAGGAAGCCCCCGAGAGGGGAACACCTGGCGGCACTGAGGACCCCAAGAAGCCCTCCTAGACGGGGGGCACCTGAGGATGGCGATCGCAACGCACCTGAGGGTGCACATCCTTCAGCTGCAGTGCCAGGAGCATGCGTCCTGACGCCTCCAGTAGTCAGGAACATCGAATCAAAGATGCGATTAGGTGCCCGCGCGTTGCGACATGGGCGAGGAAGCGACGCGATCCGATTTCAATGCCATTGGCAGAGATCGAGCCCAGGACCTACGGAGTCGGGCGCAGCCCGCGCTGCGCCGAACACGCTTCCAGCGGACATAATTGACAGAAGTAACGGCGAGGAGCTTCCTAAGTCCAGGACTGCAGCCATCAGGGTCAACATCGGTCTTCCGTTGTCAGCGGTCGCTTTTCAGTGTATTTGCACACCAGCATAGGGTTGACAAGTGGTGGCGTCAAGTTGCTGAGCAAATACCCCAGACCGTGCTTGCGCTTAGGGGGTCTTAGTTGATGCAACCATGTCTGGGTGAGCAGCGGCCATTTGCAGGGGGCGCCGCCGGTCGCCGCCGCCGCCGTCGCATAGATGCCCCTCTCTTACAAGGAATTAGACTGGGCCACCCCCCGGGATTATCCGCCCCCCCAGTCGCATTGCAATTCACATATGACCCTGCCCCATCGCCCATCCGACGCGCCAGTTCACGCCGCCCCGGCCCAGCCAGCATCGACCCCCCCTTCGCCACCCTGCCCCAAAAAATACTACGCGCGCACACTTCTTTCTCAAACATCGCCCGTTCGTCATGAATCGCCTGCAACAAATGCGACGAAGCGCGCGCGTCGTCGCGCGCGCGCCAGAACCATTCAAAACTTCGGGCGCCGCAGAGATGTCAAAGCCGAGCGCCCCGAAACCACATAAACAAATACACGATTTCGCAGCGCCAGGTTCAGAGGCTCGCGCTCGCGCTCTTGCGAATCCTCGAGAGAACCATCGGTCGCCCCCCTGCACGTTGCTTGCATTCTGCCCGGCGGGCCTCCTCTCGCGCCGCGCGCCGAAATCATTCGCGCGCCCCCGCGCGCGCGTTCTTTCTGTCTGGGGGGGCCCGCGTCAAATAATGCCGCGCGGGCCAATCTCGCGCGCCCGCCGAGCGCGCCAGTCGAACTCTTGCCAAGACCATCATCGCCGACGCGCTGGCGCCGTCCTCGCTGTCGACATAGTTACCAGCATCGCTAGTATTTGGTATCGTCATCGCGTCTATCGCCGTCGACCTCGCCAAGATACCGCGCCCGCTCAAGCCGCCGACTCGCGCTGATGTGCCCGCTAGGACGCGACCAGCGGTCAGCGCCACCGCGGCCGCGCCGGCCGCGCCGAACTATCCGGCCGCCGCGCGCGCTCGGGTCGGCGCGGCCGCAGAGATACACCAGCCAACGCCAAGCATGCATCGCAATCGCCGCCGCGCGGGCATTGCTAACCCAGTTGCGGGCGGGTGGGCGGGGCGTTTGCAAGACCCTGGAATGTTCCGATGCGTTTGTCAAAAACAATTGCACAACATAGGCTATCTCTCCTTTCTCAAGGAGAATAGGATCCACCACCCTCGCGAGGCCGGACTTGTCGACCGCCCCTGGGGACGGGAAGCAACACGCTGCCCCATCGCCCATCCCAGATATGAATTCACACCGCCCCAGCCCAAGCAGCATCGACCCCTCCCCCCGTGATCCTTTTGCAAAAATAGCGCGCGCGCATCGTCGCCCATCATAAACCATTAGTTTCTAAGAGTCCCTTGCAAGACATGTGGCGATGTGCACGGTCGCGCGTCGTCGCGCGCGCATGCCGAAATCCTTCAAACACCTCTCTCTAGGTTTCGCATGGACGCCCGCCTCGCGCCCGAAAAAATGTTTATTTCTTCAGCACCAAATAAATTCCAAAACGGAAAAAAAAACTCGCGCGCACGCGCTCCGCGCGGAGTTCTGAGGAGAGGAAACCATCGGATGTTCAACATTGTCATAATGCTACCAAACGGGCTTCGCGCGCGCGCATGTCGAAATGTGTCGAACGCCCTTGCCGCGTGCTGTCGCGAGAATGCCTGGGAGAAATGAGACGAATTGCACGCGCGCGGCGTTGCGCGCGCATGCCGAACACGGAAAAATGAGAGGAACAAAAAGTCTAGGCTGCGCGGGAAGTTCAAAAAAACCGAGCGCGCCAAAACCACGCACACACACACACACACACACACATACACAAACATACACACATACATAAATGTGCGTATATAACATATATCCGCAAGGGTTTCGCCCCACGCCGCCCGCCCCCTTGCTTCGGACAATGGGAAACGCAAACGCTAAATCATGAGGTCTGGGCGCCGCCGCGAAGCAGCGTCGGGGCCCGTTTGCTCATCAACCTTGACCCGACGGATCTGCGTCAAGGGCGCCACCGAATATCAAACATGCTGCATTGTTGGCGTTCTTTTTTTTTGGCCCTGACCCTGCGGATTTGCGCGAGCGGCGCCGCCGAATCTCTAAAATGTCGCAAATCCCTTGCGCTCTCGGACCCTGACCCTGCCGATCTGCGCGAGGGGTGCCACCGAATTGCAAAAAGATTGCAACCCCCTTGCGTTTTTGAACCCTGGCCCTGCCGATTTGAGTGAGGGGCGATGCCGAATCTTAGAAATGTTGCAAACCCTTTTGTGTTTTTGGACCCTGACCCTAAGGATCTGCGCGAGGGGCGCCGCCGAATTTCGGAAATGTTGCAAATCCTTTGCGTTTTTGAACCCCGCCCCTGCCGATCTGCGCGAGCGGCGTTGCCGAATTTTAGACACGTTGCCAATCCCTTGTGGTTTGGGACCCTGGCCGTGCCTATCTGCGCGAGGGGTGTCACCGAATTGCAGACATGTAGCAGGTCCTATGCGTTTTTGGACCCTGACCCCGCCGATCTGCGAGAGGGGTGCCAACGAATTTCAAAATGTGACAAATCCATTGTTCTTGCGCCCTGACCCCGCCGATCTGCGCGAAGGGTGCCACCGAATTTTAGAAATGTGGTGCACCCCATGTTTTTGGACCCTGACCCCGCCGATCTGCGCGAGGGGTGCCGCCGAGCTGCAGACATGTTGCAAATGTCACGTTGCTGGACCCTGGCCCCGCCGACCTGCGCGAAGGGCGAGACCGAATGTCAGAGACGCGGCAAATCCCACGCGTGTTTTTTTTTACCCTGGCCCCGCCGATCTGCACGAGGGGCGCCAACGCTTAACCACCCCAGCAATTCAGGGCAGACGCTCAGGGCGCTGTAAACATACCCGCTCCCCCCCCCCCCCCCCCTCGCGCGGCCCATCAACAAGGAACAGTGAGCAGCAAGAAGCAGACCTGTAACAGTGGAAGTTGGGAGCTGCAACTGGCCCTCGCAACTGCGAACCAGCGCCCTACAGACTGGTGGCCCCACAAGGGGGCCGGCGGATACATATATATATATATATATATATATACATATACACATATATATACACATTATATATAAGATATAACTATATACAAATATATCGTATAGTAAGATAATAATACACATGGTTTCGCAAAATCAGTTTAGAATGATTGCGTTCGTGCTCTGGCGAATCATTGCGAAAATCGTGGGGCTTCAACATCCTCATTCAATTGTGCTTCACGGGCCTCTGGCGCCGCGCGCCGAAATCATTTGCGCGCCTCTGCGCGCGTGCTGGGGGGAAGGGCGCGGTCTGCGCCGAGGAATACCACGCGGGCCAATCTCGCGCGTCGGCCGCGCACGTAGGTCGAACTCTGACCAGGACCTTCATCGCCGACGCGGGCGCCGTCATCGTCGTCGGCGCGATCGGCACCGGCGCCCGCACTGGCCGCGCCGCCCTCGTTGTCAACATCGTCACCAGCATCGCCACTGTCATCATCGTCGACGTTGCCATGATACCGCGCCCGCCAAAGTCGCCGACTGGCATTGAAGTGCCCGCTAAGACGCGCCCAGCGGTCAGCGCCACCGCGGCCGCGTCGGTCGCGCCAAACTAGCCGGCCACCGCGCGCGCGCATGGGTTGGCGCGGCCGCAGAGATGCACCAGCCAACGCCAAGCGCGCGTCGCAATCGCCACCGCCTGGGTTTTGCATACCACGCTGCGGGTGGGTGGGCGGGACGTTTGCAAGAGCAGGAAATGTGTCAACTCGTTTGTAAAAATCAGTTGCACCGCAGATATTGCATTGCATATATGGCACTACGTAGGTTGCATCGCATGCGCTGCACCACATAGATTGCATCGCACAGACTGCAAGAACCTAGCGTTTGGGGCCCACGTTGGCTGGCATGTTCCAAGACAGTGGGCAAGCTTCAATCTCCATGGCTCATCGGGGCACAGTGGCACTTGGCGCCCGATGGCACGCAGCAGCGGGCCTGCAAAATGCACGCATACGTCAAATCCGCAGGGCAGCCCACGAATGGCACGGGCGAGCTGGACTTGTCCATTTCCAGTCGCGCGATCTCGCCGTTTATTGCGAAGGCCCCACGGCCGGCGCCGCCGACCCTGAGGTCGGGAGGAGGGCGCGGAGCACGGTGGGGAAGATGCGGAGGGAGTCGCGCGATCTCCCCGTTAATTTTGGATATCTCGGTCGCGTTGGACGCGCGGGCGAGATTGCGCCCCCCGGGCCCTCGACGCGGTCGAAAGCGCCCGGGCCGACGCCGCCCCGCAAGTTCCCCGTCGACGCACCCCCGCCAGCCAAGCCAAAACCGCAAGAGGTTGATGGCCATAATTGGCCGTGGAAGGCGGGGGCGTAGTTGCCCAGCCACCTGGCCACGCCCGCCGGATTTGGCCCCCGCGCGCGGAGGCCCGCCGCGCGGAACTGCGCGGGCAGCCAACGCGGCGCCACGGAGCGCGCGCAGGCAGAGCAAACAGTCTCAGAGCGCAGCTGGCGGACCTCGACCAGGCCTGGAATGGCGACCCGGGGCGCATCCCATTAGTTGACGGTATAGAGTGGACATGTTTTTATTCCGCATGCAGCAGCCTTCATGCCGCACGCTCAGAAGCCCGCGCCAAGGGTTTCGCGGCGCTGGCAGCGCGGCGTAGGCGGGGGAAGACGGCGGCGCGGGTCGGCCTGCCAGACTGGCCGGCCGACCGCGATCTGAGTCGTCAGCTGCAGGCGCCCCATTCGGACTCAACGAGTTGCTTGACGATGGCGGGGAGAAGGCTCTTCATCTTCCTCTTTGCGCCGCGGGGCGCCATCGCCCCCCCCCCCTCCCTGGGCTACGGAGCGAGATGCCGGCGCGACGACTGGAGGGGCCTGAGCGCAGGCGGCAGCGCAAGAACAGGGGGGAGGGCAGCGCGTGGCTTTGTCAGAACACAGCTGCCAGAAATTCACATTAAAACGGAGGTGCTGAGGGGCGCCCGCCGACGCCGATCGCGGGCCAGCAAGCGATCGACCGACTTTGGAGCAGCGGGGGCCACTCCCGAGCGCCCCATAACGCGATTGAGAAATGCATCCCAGGGATTGGGGCCATGGGGTCCGCCCTACGAGGCCGTCTGATGTCGCTTCCTCAGAAGCTCAGGGGCTGCGGACCCCGGTGGGCCCTGGGGCGGAGCTGCCCGGGATCCCCATTTAGCAGCTCGGTGAAACGTTGGTCGCGCACTCGGACTCGCGGGTGCCTGGATGGGGCCGCGCGCGCCCCAGGCAAGTGCCTGGCTGCCAGGCTCGCACAGGCTGGGCTCCCCAGGTATCTCGATGCGTTGGGGGGTTGGCCCCGAGGAGCTGGAGTTCTGGGCTACCTTGATTCTCCTTCTGTGTAGACCGACCCCTGCTTCGGGGCGAGGCCTGCATGCCTGCCTCAGCCCGGCCCGGGAATTGATCTCGGGGCGGGCAGCCTGTTGCTAGGAATTGGGGGCTCTCTCTGGACAACAGCACTTTCTGGGAAGATGCGGGTTCACTTGCGATCGAGCAGGGCACTTTCCCAAAATCGTTCGGAGGCCCTGAAGATCCAAAGGCTTTGCAACCATCTGCTGCATTCAAGGCCCCCCCAAGCATCATGAGCACTTTCCGCGCGAAACCTCGGGGGAGGCCCTGGCCATTTAATTTCCCATATGTGATTCCACGTGCCTCTGCGCAGACCACAGATCACCACGGATGGGGAGCTCTGCCATGTGAGAATGAGTTCGGGCAAACGGCGCGGCGGTGGAGGTTTTCCGGTGCTCTTTAACCCTCGCCAAACTGTTCATGGATTCAGTCATCGCGCCTTTGCGGCGTAACTTTCCTCTGGCCAACTTTCAGAACACGGTCGATGATTTCCTCGCGCGGACTATCAGAGGTTTTTGGCCAGCGGGCGAACAGCCCCCGCAGGCCATGCCCCTGCTAGCGCGGGCCCTTCAGCAGCGACGGCCCGGCGTGAATTGGGACGACGCAGGACGCGCGACCGGCGCGCCAGATTGAGATGGGGATCGCACCCAGGCCCCCCCAGGGAACCAACGGCAGACGTCCAGGAACTGGCGCCGAGAGCGGCGGCGTCCGAAGTGCGCGACAACAGAACGAGAGGCCAGAGAAAGCAGCCGCAGCAGTCTCTCAGCGAGTTCTCCGCCACGGCCAGCAGGAGCTAGCGTCGGCGCAACGATGGGCGGGGGCATCATGCGACGACGGCGATTTGGGGGGCGGCGGCCGTCGCAGGCATCGGCGACGCTAAGTTCGCAGCTCTCAGTTTGGCCACGTCCAGGGGGGAAGGGAACGCACCTCCAGACACCGCTGCAGGCTTGCGCCTCAGAGCCGCGTTTTGAGGAGCCGCCGGATATCCGTGGGTCATGGACGTCTGCGACACTATCCTTTATTCACGGGGTGATCAGCGCCCAATAAAACACTCCGGGGTCACAGTCAACCCGCAGTGTAAGGATGAGCGGCTCCCCTAACCACCCGCGCCCCCTGCCCCGTCGGCCCATCCTGGGCAACTTTCGCTGGCCAGCCCCGCTCGAAAAGAAACAAGCAAAACAAAACCTTAACGCGTTCCTCCAAGGCCCTTGCAACCTCATCGCGCATCCATATTGCGCGGGCTGGCTGCAGGCCAGGCTTGCCTCCAGGAGGCCAGGTGCCCACTGCTGAAGGCGAGGCCCTGGGCGCAAATTGGACGCGGGCAGTTAGGCTCTCGCTAGCCTAGATAGGTTGCGCCTTGCCCAATGCAGGCATCTTCAGGCACCCTCGGCTTGGAGAGTTCAGGATGCAGATGTTTCTTTCGGCCCGTTAGTGGGCATGGTCCGAGATGTGGCGTTGCCAGCGTCGAATATCAATTCTTTTCTCGCGCCTCAAAGCGGCCTGAATCTGCCCGCTGCATTGGGGGCCGATAGGCAAGCTCCTGAGTCAGAATTTGTTCGTCGGACATCAGGGCGCGGCCGCCAGGGGCCTGGCAGGGGGGCCCCATTGCCCCCGGGCTCGGCTGTTCGCGCATCGCACGGCCGGCCAATCACGGTTGCCCTCAGGAGAGAAGAGCGCTCTGAGCACGTCAGGCGCGCGGCCAGCCTCGTCAGGCAACTCGGCGAGTAGCAGGCTGAATCATTGGCCGGGTGCCTTTTTTCCGCCGCCGCGCCTTTGTTTTTTATTGAATCGCTTCGCTCATTCCGCCGGCCCATAGTGTAGCGTCGTTGGCACTTGCTTGCGTGCTCGGGGGGGCATTTGGGTGGCCTCCTGGGGCCGCTTGGGGGCCTCTTGGGGGCCTCCTGAGGGCCTGTTGGGGGCCTCTTGGGGCCTCTTAGGGGCCTCTTGGGGCCTCCTGGGGACTTCTGAGGGCCGAGGGCTCGAAATATTGTTTCGTGTTCCCCCCCTGGGGTCCCTCTTGGGGCGTTCTTGGGGCCCTCTTGGGCCGTCTTGGAGGCCTCTTGGGCCGTCTTGGAGCCCTCTTGGGCCGTCTTGGGGCCCTCTTGGGGGCCTCTTGGGCCCTCTTGGGGCGGTCTTGGGGGCCTCTTGGGCCGTCTTGGGGTGTCGTGAAGCCGAAAAGGTGGAAACGCCAAAATCTTTCCAAAACCTAAGGAAAAGCAGAGAATTTTGCCTCTTGGGGCCCTCTCGGGAGTGCTCTTGGAGGCCTCTTGGGGCGTCTGGGGGCCATCGTGGGCGTCTTGGAGCGATCTTGTGGCATCTCGGACCCCTCATGTAGCATCTTGGGGGCCTCTTGGAAGCCTCTTGGCCCTTCTTGGGGCTCTCGGGGACGTCTCGGAGCCGCGTTGGTGCGCTGCTGGAGCGCCCTGGTGACTCCTCCCGGAACTCTCTCGGGACCTTGCCGGGGCACTTTCCGCCCGGGGGCCCCCAGGGGCCGCCCCGCGCGCGCGAAGTAGAAAGATTGTAAAGCAGTCACCGGAGATCTTAGCACGCCTCTGGCCCGTTGGGCCTGCGAATTTTGCGCTGAGATCTCCGAGGAGAACCGAGTCAGGTTCGTGAAAGTCCCCCCCGGCGGGTGCGCTTCTTCGGGCGAGGCGCCCCCCCTGGGCGGGTCGGCTTTCCATTCGCGCCTCCAGGGGTTTACTCGCGCAGAATGGTCAATCATCCAGATAGATCGCGTAGGCCTGCTCGTCGGCGCCACGCGCTGCGCTTTGCCTCTTCGCGCCACCCCAGGACAGGCCGCCCGCGATGGCGCGCGCGGTGGCGGCGGCGGTGGCGGGGGGGGGGGGGCAGGGCCTCTCGCACGATGGCGCGCTTCAGTGCGTGCTCAGGGGTGGATCCTTTTAAATCTTCACGCCGATTGCGCAGGCCCCCTCGGACGCGCGCGGGACTCGAGCGCGGTTTTAGGGGCCGGCAACCCTAGACAGCACGCGCGGCGAGATCGGTGGCATGGCAGGCAGACAAGCTAGCGCAGTCGAAGTTGCCGCGCACAGAAGCCTAGCCGCAGCCACGTCAGATCATGGGGAATGGCTCATCAGGCGCGATGCGATGGCTGACAAATGGGCCAAGCGTGGAGCCAAACGTCGGACAGCTTTGGAGGATCATATGAACTTCGCGTCGGACTGTGAAAGGACGGTCGCCGATGTAGTTCAGCGGCAGAGTAAGTGCTTGGATTTGCTTGGAGAGCTCGAGCAGCCTGATTTCGAGGAGTTCGCGGGCACAGGCCACGCCGTCTTAAATGCGAAGGCGCCCCCCGAATTTGCTCGGCGCCTCCGCCCCCTCCCCCAGGTCAGTCTGGGCCTCCTGAGGAAGACGCCAGTATAGTTTTGTGTTAGGGAGTTCCTCGAGTCGCCAGGGGCCACTCACTGGCGCGGGCTTTTGCGCAGGTCCCGGGCCAGGACCTGCGTGAAACCCACTTCTGTAAAGTTTGCGGGGCCTTCTACGCAGGTCGGCCAGAGGGCCTTATGGGAGCTGCGAGGGTTCGAAGCATCGAGGGCTGAAAACTGAACGCCCTCGGCTTAGTGGGAGCTCGTTTCCTGGGCACACGCGCGAAGAACCGCGAAGATGGGCTCGCCCACGGGCCAGCCTTGGAGATGAGTGCTGCTTCGGGGGGCCCTGCCTGAGCCGGCTGCTGCCAGCGCCGTTCTTGGGTCCCCAAACAGCTAAGCTGATCAGGGGCAAGGGCCGCTAGAGGGCTCGACGCCAGCGGGGAGTGATCCCCGCGCGCGGTGAGTGGGCAGGTGGACGCCTGCTTCGCCCTCTCACCCTGGACGCCACCAGCGTCGCCCTCTCGCATAGCTTCGCCTCGCCCGATGAGCTGGTCAGATGGGGGCTTTCCCTGTCGGAAGGATCGGGATGAGGCTCCGCAGCTCGACGACACTCACTGAGCTGAGGTAGTAGCCGCGAGGCGACTGGGCACCCTGCAGCGCCCGCATAGTCAGTGCCTTCAGTACCCTCGCCATTGTCCCTCCTCCAACCTCCAGGGTCGGCTCGAGAGCCCGCGTGGTTCTCGCGCGCGCCCTGCAGCTCGCCCCCCCTTGCCTCTGCAAACCGCGCCCTGCGAACCCTGGGCCTCCCGGGCCCGACGGCGCACAGCTGCACTGCTTCTCTTTGGCTCCAGCTCCACGCCGCCCCGCCGTCGCGCCCGCGGCGCGCTGCCGCCGATCCCGCCGCCCCCGCCCCCGCGGCCGCGACGCGACCACTGCCGCGCCCGAGTTGGCGCGAGCGCATCGCAGCGCATGCGTTGCAGCGATCGTTGCGGCTGGCTCCGATGGGTCTGTGGCAGCATCCGGGCGAGCTGGCGGCCAGCTTCGCGGTCGGGCCTGCCGAGCAGAGACACCAGGGGCATCGGGCTCACCCTGACAAGCAGCCCGGAGCTTCCAACAAAAAACTGCTGGACCAGCTTCTCGGTTGATAGGAGGGAGTTGTTTTGAGCCTCTGGGCCATAAGAGGCGTGGTGACCCCTTCCATCCCCCCGCATAAAGTAACGCTCCCCCCCCTCACCCCCTTTGTGCGCCCCTGGCACTGCCGCTATGATGCTCGCAGGCTACTGTGGTTCTTGCAGGCTACTTTAATGTTCGTCGTCGTGTCTGAGGGCCTCGCAGGGCCTGCTGACGCTTCCAGAGGCCTCCCGAGATCACCTGAGATCTCGGGAAACGTTTGTAGACCTTCAGTGTCGGCCGTCGTCGTCGTCCCCGTCCTCGTCCTCGTCCTCGTCTCCGTCGTCGTTGTCGTCGTCGTCATCGTCGTCGTCGATGTTGTCGTCGTCGTTGTTGCCGTCGTCGTCGTCGTTATCGTCGTCGCGGTCGTCGCTTTGGTCGTCGTTCTCGTCGTCGTAGTCCTCATCGTCGTCATTGTTCTTGTCGTCGTCCTCTTTTTCCTCGTCCTCGTGGCGGTTGTCGTCCCCGTCCTCGTCCCCGTCGTCGTTGTCGTCGTCGTCATCGTAGTCGTCGATGTTGTCGTCGTCGTTGTTGCCGTCGTCGTCGTCGTTATCGTCGTCGCGGTCGTCGCTCTCGTCGTCGTAGTCCTCGTCATCGTCGTCATT
This sequence comes from Prorocentrum cordatum, assembly GCA_963575745.1. Classification (NCBI taxonomy): domain Eukaryota; class Dinophyceae; order Prorocentrales; family Prorocentraceae; genus Prorocentrum; species Prorocentrum cordatum. The sequence goes on from CAUYUJ010002492.1 coordinate 69,864, forward strand.
GTTCATGTCGTTGTCCTCGTCTTCCTCGTCCTCGTGGCGGTCGTCGTCGTCGTCGTCGCCACCGAGGGCCTCGAACGAACGGATTCGAGAGGCCCCAACCGGTCTCCAGAGACGTTTTTCTACCTCCGCAGACCTCCAGAGACCTTCAAAGGCGGCCATCGTCGTCTTCGTCCTCGTCCCCGTCGTACGGGTCCTCGTCCCAGTCCTCGTCGTCGTCGAGGGTCTCGAAGGGCTTCCAGACGCCTCCAGAGGTCTCCAGAGACCTCCTTCGGCCTCCGGAGACTTCTGGAGACCTTCAGAGGCGGCCGTCGTCCTCGTCTTCGTCGTCCTCGTCCTCGTCCCCGTTTTCATCGTCGTCCTTGTCCCCGTCCTCGTCTTGTCCCTGTCGTCCTCGTCGTCGTCGTTCTCGCCCTTATCCTCGTCGTCGTCGCCGCCGAGGGCCTCGAAAGGCCTTCGGACGCCTCCAGGGGTCTCCAGAAGCCTCGTTTCCGTTATCGCCGTCGCCGCCGTCGTCGTCGTCGTCGTCCTCGTCTTCGTCCTCGTCCTCCTTATTCTCGTCGTCCCCGTCCCCGTCTTCGTCGTCCTCGTGCTCGTTCTCGTCGTCGTCCTCGTCGTCGTCGTCCTCGTCGTCGTCGTCGTGGTCCGGCGCTCGGGCGCCCACGTCGTCCAGCAAGCACCAGCACAGATTATTGTTCGAAGGAGTGCGTGGGGGTAACACTGTCGTGCTGCACGTTTGCACTGCGCAGTGCATAGGCGATGTGGTGCACGCGGCTGCGACGGTGCATACTGCGCTGCGCACTGTGGTGCTTGCTGCGATGCGTACAGGCGCTGTGGTGCCAGAACAACACGGCGGGGGGGGGGGGCGTCACGTCATGCCCCCCCCCCATGACGCCCCTTATGGCCGCCTGTTATACCCCCCCTTCATCACGCTCTAGGGGTCCGCCGCTAAGCCTCCTCGGCCGCCGTGGGCCCGCCACCACGAGGACCACTTGTGACGAGGCGGCTGCGTCGCGTATCGCGCTGGACCCCGCTCGCCAGAGCGCGCTCGTCCATCTCTCTCGCGCCTCGTCGGGCCCAAAGTTGCGATCGCTAGATACAAGGGCGTTCCCTTCACACTCAAGCCGAGAGGGAGGAGGAGGAGGAGGAGGAGGAGGAGGAGGAGGAGGAGGACGAGCAGGAGGAGGAGGAGGAGCAGGAGGAGGAGGAGGGGGAGGGGGAGGGGGAGGAGGAGGAGTTGGAGGAGAGGGAGTTGGAGGAGGTGGAGGAGGAGGTGAAGGAGGACGAGGAAAAGACGCTGCGATCTTTGATATCAGAGCCGGGGGAACTAAAAGGGACGAGGAGGAGGAGGAGGAAAACGCGGAGGAGGACGCGGAGGAGGAGGAGAAGGGCACCCGCGCGCTCGCCGAGGCAATGGCCCCGCGGCTTTCACGAAATACGCGCAGAACACTGGAGGTTCGCGCGTGGTCGACTTGCTGGAGAACGTGCGCCGCCGCCCTTTCCATTGCTTTCTCCCAGTCTATCGTTATCTCTCTTCTCTTTCTCTCTCTCTCTCTCTCTCTCTCGTGTTTGTCGTTCCCTCTCTCTCTCTATCTCTCTGTGTTTCTCTCTCTCTCTCTCTCTCTTCCTCACTCTCTCCTTCTCTACATACATATATGTGCGTCTGTATAAATGAATGCATGTATGTCTGTGTGTATGTATGCATGCATGCATGGATGGATGTGTGTGTGTATGTATGTGCGTACGTATGTATGTAATGCATGTATGTACGTATGTATGTAGGTAGGTATGTATGTATGTATGTAGGGGGGTCCCCAAAGTACACTATTTTTTCTTCCGGCCGTTTCGGGCCCGGCGGGAGGCGCCAAGATGGCCCAAGAGCGCTCCAAGAGAGCCCAAGATCGCACAAGAGTGTTTCAAAATTGGTCAAACATGGCTTGAAGAAACGCCAAGAGGGCTTCAAGACGGCCGAGATGCCCTCAAAAGGATTCCCACGAGACATTCAGGAGGCGGAAAAAGTATGTTTGTTCGATTGTGCTTGAAGGTGTTTCGTGTTCTCGCTGTTTCGTGCTTCCGACGGTCCAGGACAGCCCACGAGGCCCCTGAAGTCAGCTCAAGACTGCCCAAGAGGCACCCAAAGAGGGCGCAACGACGGCGCAAGAGAGTTCCAAGATGGCCGAAGAGTGCCCCAAGACGGCCCAAGAGGCGCCCAAGATCGCCCAAGAGGGCCCCAAGACGGCCCCAAGATGGGCCCAAGAGGGGGAGCACGAACCGGCAGTTCGAGCCTTCCGCCCCACGAGGCCTCCAGGAGGCCCCAAGAGGCCCCCAACAGAGCCCAAGAGGCCCCCGCGAGGCCCCAAAGAGACCCAAAAAGAGGCCCCAAGAGCACCCCAAACGGCTCCCAAGAGGCCTCCAAAACATACTGGTGCATCGCAAAGGACCGCCCAGCCTATCGTGTCATCGCAGCGCTTCATGACATGGCACGGCACAGCACGACAGAGATAATCACCATGGCAGTGCATATCACAGTATGATTCAGCATGCCATAGCATTGCATGCCATAGCAGTGTCTAGCTGAGCCTAGCACAGCACGTCATGACGAATCATTGCCTAGGATGGCATTGCATCTCATGTCGCATCGTGGCATATATGGCATTCCAACGCACATGAATTAGTCGAACAGCACCGTCTTGCTCTGCGAAACAGTAAACAGAAGTCTGCAAATATCACACCCCCGTTGTTATTATTACTGTCGTCCTGTATATGTTTGCCTAGCAGCTCACAACATGGCATAGCACTGCATTGCATTGCATAGCCAGGCATGCCGTGTCTGTGCATAACATGTAACGCGGTAGCATCCTTCGTAAGGGAACATAGCATGGTATGGCTCAGCGTATCCTCGCATTTATTACCATAGCATTTCACAGCATTTGCATGGCATGGCATGCAATGCGTACTGTAGAGCATATCATTTACTGAATTGCATACTGGATCGTGACGTTGCGCTTTCTAGCGTAGCATGGTGTGTCATGGCATTACATAGCACAGTGCAACATGGCGCTGTAGCTGGTGAGACATGGGCTTTGTTGTTACGGTAGTCGTTCTAGTCGCGTTCTAGTCGCGTTCTAGTCGCGCCCTGGTGCGACTAGAATTGTAGTCGCGATCTGGTTCTGGGGCCGTTTCGGGCTGGGGCGAGTAGTGCTGGGGGCCGTTTCGGGGGGGAGCGAGTAGTGGGGAACGCCGCGCGCGGGAGGAGCGATTGAAGGCCCGCCCCGACCCAAAATCCCAAACCTATAAGATCAAACCCTGATGTTTTCAAAAACTTCAGGCGAGCTTCCTGAGGGCCACGAAACGTGCGAGGGTTGCGCCTCACTGACTAGAGGCTGGGCACTCATCGTCATCCACATCATCAACCTCGCCGTTAACAACATCAGAATCACCATCAGCATCAACATCACCGTACACATGAGTATCACCATCATAACCAAATCAATCACCAACATCAGCATCACCATTACAAACATCTTCGTGCTCACTGGTGGTCGTGACGGGTGAGAACCGTGGTAGTGTTGTTGCGGTCTTTGGTGATGTTTACGATGATGGCGATGCTGTTGTGGATGAGGATAGCGGTGATGAGGATGATGTTGGTAAGGTGTATGATCATGGTGGTGGCGGTGGTGACGATTGTGGTGATGTTGGTGACGATGATGGTGATGATGACGATGATGATGATGACGATGATGATGATGGTGATGGTGATGGTGATGGTGATGATGATGATGATGATGATGATGATGATGATGATGATGAGACAGACAGACAGACAGACAGAAGCCATAGACCAACGTCGTGCGGCAAAACACAAAAAAAAAAACAAAACGAAAACAACTGGCAAACACATCAGAGTGCGAGAATCTTATCTCGGCACTTGCGGGCTCTGTACTGGGCATGGTCTAAACGTTGCCGGGTGGTCCCGAAAACCTTTGAACAGGCAGGGCAAGTCGTAGTCCCTGCTGGGATCACAGACGCCACAGGTTTCCGATGGCCGTGAACCCTCATCCTGTGCGTAGCCACGGCTTTGCTGCTACTGAAAAGTTTGGCACACTCCGGGCACGGAACTGTAAGGGGCTCTGTGGAATCGTCGGCAAAAGGCGCCGATCCGATCGTGACGTCCCGGGCGAGACGTTTCCACTTCCACCAGTCGGCTGCTATGAATTCTGTCCACGCGGCTGCTCCTTTTGCTGAGCTTGGGTCCCCTAGCACATCTAGGTCGCGCCGGGCTGGTGGCAGCGCGAGCCTGGGAATCGCCTGGAGGTCGGCGAGAATTCGTTGGGACCACGAGGAGGGGGAGGCCGAGTGAGGCAGGAGGAGGGCCTGCAGTGCAGGGAAGGGCTTACAAATCAAGCTGGATATGTACAACAGGCGGCGCCGCCTGAGTATATTGTCTACAGAAGGCAGCTGTAATTTCTGCAGAAGCGCCAAATCGCTTAGGCGTGGTTTCCCAGGGATTGGAAAACGGCTCTCATGGGCTATCCTGCGCACGGCGCGCAAGTAAAATGTGTGCAACCACTGTATGTGAGTGCGCGAAGGCGTCCACAGCTCAGAATTGTAGAATAGCACTGAAAGGACGAGAGACTGGAAAAGTCGCAGCCTGAGCTGCACGCTCATGTGTTGCGCTGCGAAGACTTTCCGCACCAAGCTATGGTACACCGCGGATGCTTTCCGCAGGCGCGCACGTATGTCCAGGGCAGAGGACGCGACACCGGACTGCATGGATCCTAGGTGCTTGTATTCGCTCACAACGGAACACTCGATGCTTGGGATCCCAAGCACGGTCAAAGCAGGGCGCTCGCCGATCATCGCCTCTGCCTTAGCGGCCCGGGCGCCTTTGCCCCTCCACATGATGAGGGCCTCTGACTTGCCAGGCTTCCAATTCAGCTGCATGCCGTGCTTCTCCATGGTGGTGTGCGCCGCTTCGGCCACCAGGGCGACGTTGCGGTTGAGGCTCGCGTTGTCCTCGCCCACGATCAGCACTGCCTCGTCGTCGACGTACGTGACCTCCCCAACAGGCACGGTGTGCGTTGGGAAGGCGCCGGGCTGGTGGGCCCATGGCGGGCCGCCGGGCTCGCATTCCGCAGCGAATGTGAGGTTGATCTTGTCAAGCGCTGCTCGAAGCTCTCCCAAGGCCACGCTATACACAATATTGAAGATCAAGGCGCCGAAGCGGCAGCCTTGGCGGGATCCCCTCGTCGTCCGGATGACCTTGCCCTCTGGGGAGAGTGCGAACCATGTGTCTTTGTGCAGGTTGGCCACTAAGCTGATGAGGTTTTCGGGGACATCGATCTGCTGCAAGATGCCACCGTGCTGCATGAGGTAGTTGGCCAGATGCGAGGCTGCCGTGCTCTAGTTGCGCGGCCAGGTCCGCCTCGGTGGTGGAGCCGGCTACAAGGTGGAAGGCCATTTCGCGTACAAGCTTGTCGAACGCCTTCGTGAGGTCAAGGAACAAAATGGCCGACGGCCTCTTCTCGATGGCGGTCCTCTCGACGAAGCTCGACACGACGTGGTGGCCACGGTTGGCCCCAGAACACGCCACCCCACCGCACTGCTGCGGAGGTAGCGCTTCCTCCACTCGGCGCTGAACGGAAGGGTACAGGACACCTGTGAAGATTTTCGAAGTGTGATCGCCCACCAGGAGCCCACGGTACATGTCGCACTCTGCCGTGTCGCCCTTTCCTTTGAAAAGTTTGCCTAACCGTCCTCCGCGCCATGCCACTGGGACGTCATTCGTCTGGATGACGTCTTCGATGATCTCTGCTATGTAGTCGGCTGCGAGGTCGCCGGCAGCCTTCCACACCTCTATCGGCAGGCCGTCGGGGCCTACCGCCTTGTTGTCCTTGATGGTCTGAAGGAGTTGGCTCACTCTATAACGCACGTTGCCCACCTCAGCGAAGGCGTCACGAACAAGTTGCGGATCGGGCAGCGGAGGAGGCGAAGGCTGCGGGACGTCTTGCTGCAGCTCGCCAATTAGGAGCTCTGCGAAGAAGGTCTCCCGCCGCTCCTTTGCCTGCGCCTCAGAGACTGCGAACTCACCGTTGGCCAAGCGAGTGCCTGGCAACGTGGACGGAGAGAAACCTCCGAGTCGACGAACGATCGAGTAGGTCTTGCGGAGGTCACCGGCTGCTGCCGCCTGGTCGGCCTCGCAAGCCAGGGTAGTCCACTGGTGCTCGCGATCAGCGACCAGCGCTTTGGCCTTCTCGGCTTGGGCGAGTCGCAACTGATGCAGTGATCGGGCTTCCGCAACTCGAGCGCTGTGAAGCTGGGCGTAATGTAGTCCATAACGGCGCTCGTCGTCCCGTGGTGCATTCGACGCGCTGCGCAATCTCCAGGCAGAGAAGCACGCACGCAGGCGCGCACTCCGGCAGTGCCAGCGAGCGTCGCGCAGGGCATCCTTCAATGTCCATGCGCGCTGCATGAGCTGCCACGCGTGCTGGCTAATCCAATGCTTGCGAGGTGCGTCACCATCTGCTGCAAAGATGTCCTGTACCAGCTCCGTCATGGCCAGGTTCAGCTGCTGCAATTTCTCGTGCGGGCGGCCCCGCAACGCGACATTCTGATCCCAAAGCCGCTGCTGCAGTGCGAGTTGCAGATGTGGATCTTTCAGCTTGGCTCTGCAAATCTTTGGGGTCTTTGCTTCACGGGGCCGGTACCGCTTGTTGACGACCAGGGAAGCGCTGACCGGCCAGTGGTCAACGGAGGTGGCAAAACTCATGTCCATCTCCAAGTGCGTGTGCACGTCCCTGGCGGTGGGAGCAAGACCCTTAGACACTATAAGATAGTCGATGCGGTGCTGGTGCCCAGAAGTCGCCTGCCATGTCGGTCGGTAGTCCTGCCTCGTCGTGCTGACCACATCCATGTGGAACTCGGCCACTGTCTCGCGCAGGCGCGTGCCCGACTCGCTCTCCTGGTCACGTGAAGAAGCCCCCACGCCTGGTGAAGCGAAAGGGCCAAGCCATGCATTGAAGTCACCCGCGATCACATAATCAACCCCTGCTGACTGCGATGCAATGAGGTCCTCCAGGCTGGCGAAGAAGTTCTCCCTTTCCTCTGGTGGCGCCTGCTGCGTAGGCGCGTGCACGTTGACAAAAACAAGTCGCCGATGCTTGGCCGATGCCTGAAAAGCATGCGAAAGTGCGTGGACACGGTCAGTTACCTGCGTGACGAAGGAAACCGACTTGGCCAGATGGTGCCGGACCCAGATCTGATTGCCTCGAGCGCGGCAGGGCCCAACACCAGGGAACACGTACATAGTGTAGTGCTCGCCCTTCAGGGTGGTCTGGCTGCTCATCCGCCCTTCCTGAACAGCCACGATGTCGAAACCAGCGTGGTGAAACATACATTCAAGCTCTGCCATGCGTCCAGTGCACGTCAAGCCCATTTGAGCGTGCACAGCCCGCAGGGCGGTGATGGGCCCTGCCGTAGTAACGTTGGCAGTGGTCACTTTAATTTGGGTATTTGTGCATCTAGCCGCCTTGTCAGAGGCAGCATTCGCAGCACCATGGGGGTCAGGCCCTCCCGAGCCCCTGGCTGCGTGAGCATCCCCTGGAGGCGCTATGGGGGGGTTGCCAGGGATGAGCCTGGAGCACCCAGCTGGGGCGTCTCGACGATGTGCTTGCCGAGAAGACGCCTGCGGTTGCCCTTGCCCTCGGTCCACTGCGCGACCTCCGTCTGCCGCGTGCACTCCATAGCACCATCTTCCAGCGGCGGCAGCTGAAGCGGTGGCGTCTCGCTCATATCGTCGTCCTGCTCCTCCTCCCAACTGTCGTCCTGCTGCTGGTCCTCCTCCTCCTCCTCCCAATTGTGCCCAGCCGTGTTGGCTGGCTGGCCGAGGAGGAGTAGCTGGTCGGCCAGGGCCGCCGGGTTGGTGAGGCTGCCTGCGCGGAGCTGCTGGGCAAAGTACTGCAGCTTGGAGGCGACCCATGGTGGCACAGTCGCCTCGGAAGTCTGCCGAAACCCCGATGGGGTGTGCGACAAGTCCTTGATCAGCTCGGTCTCCATCGCACGCATCTCCTTCTGGCGCCGCTCCAGGAGGTCGGTCTCGTCGGTGATCCTCTTCTGGGCCTCCTTCAAAGCCAGCTGCGCCTTGAGGAGGCGCGCCTCGCCACGCTGGATCGCGCCTCGCAGGCCCTCGAGTCGCTGGCCTAGGGGGCGTCCGTCGCGGAGGCGCTGCTTGACCTGCTCGGCCTTGTCCTGGAGGCCCTGCCAAATGTCGGGTGCGGCAGTCTCTCCCAGAGCTGCAATCGCAGACTCCAGCGATGTCAGCTGGGCCTGCAGGGCGGCACGATCCTCCTGCGCAGTCGCCCCAGCCTGCGAGGCCTCGGCAGCCGCTGGTGAGGTCGAGCTCGCGGACGAGAGCGTCGTGTTCATCTCGTCGTTGGCCTGGCGCCCCTTGCCGAGACGCCCCTTGCCGCTGTGCCAGGCTGCCGACGCGGCAGCGGTTCCGGGCTTCGTCCCCGGCGGGCATCCGCGGCACTGGGATCGCGTGTCTCAGTTGTGGAGGCCGCACAGCAAGCACTGCCACGTCATGACTGCAGAGAGAAGTAAGGGCAGTGCACAAGCGGATGTAAGAGAGGCCGAAAATCTGTGACACCAGGTTGGACGTTTGGCGGTCCCTGGAGATGCCACCTTGATGTTTATGTTGATGACGATGACGATGACGATGACGATGGCGGTGATGATGGTGAAAACGGCGATAATAATGACGAACGCGGTGGTGGTGATGATCGTAACCACCACATTATTGTCTCCTGAAGTTGGGGCAAAACGCTCCGCAGCACGTAGTCAGAACGATGATCGTTTTCGGCGTGCGCAGGCGCATCTGGGCGCCTGTAAGCGAAGCCCTAGGCGACCCTGTTGGTCACGAGCGCGGGCCACTCTATGGCCCTCAGGATGATCCTGGAATTGGCACACATCCGCTTCAGCGAGTCCATCAGGTCTCGGCCAGTGATGGCCACGCAGGCCTCCACCTCCAGGGTGTTACACCCCCTCGCCAGGTACACGCCCAGCGCATCATCCCGACCGATCCCAGCCCGGGTGCCACGCGGCTCGCGCTCGTCCTCGGTTGCGCGGGCCGTTCGTTCCGTCGCGCGGGTGTTCTGCTCGATGGCTCTCACGATCTCTGACGCACCGACTCCCAGGGGGGCGCCGTCACCATCTGCCTGGCATCGCTCGGAGGTCCGAGCGATGGCGAGTCTGGGCCTCCCACGCGTTCGCCTCCAGGATCGTCCCCTCGCAGCAGGCGCCCAGGGCCTCGGCTGAACGCCCCGCCTCCCGCCAGCAGAGGGTTTCGGCCTACGTCGGGCGCGAGGCTCCGCCCCCGACGCACAGGGCCCTGGCCTCGAGTGGCTGGCAATCCCCGCGCGGCTGGCGCGGGCCTGCGCTCGCCCCGAACAGCTTCCGCGTCAGCTCGTGATCTCCTCGAGGCGCAAGTTCCCTCCGACCCCGACCATCGGCTCCGAGATCTCGCGCGTGGAGACGGCGCCGCCACTGGGTCAATAGATCGCCGCCGCGCCCTGCGGCCTGGCCTCGCGGGGCCTGGCTGAGCTCGGCCAGGGCCTGCCAGACGTCGGCCCCCACCGCCCCGGCGGCGGCCCCGGCGTGCCACCCCCCGTTGTGGAAGTCGCGCCCCGCCTGGTCTAAGGTCACCTCCGTAACCTCGGCCACCGTGCAGGTCTCCCTCTGTGCTCTCGTGGGTGGACGCCCTGCCGCGGTGGTGGTGACCCAGTAGGCGCATCGCATCTCGTCCCCAAAGCAGCGAGGGGGTCGGTGCCGCCATGCAGGGCCGACATGAAAATGTCGACCGTGGCTAGCGCTCCGTCCTCCTCGTGGTCTGGGGGCGGCCCCGGGGGCGGTGGCAGCGGGGGAGGGCCAGGCAGGTCTCCCTCCGTGCTCTCGTGGGTGGACGCCCTGCCGCGGTGGTGGTGACCCAGTAGGCGCATCGCATCTCGCTGTAGTATGCTCCGTCGCGTAGGGCTGAGATACTGCCGCTGGCGGCTCACAGTGGGGACACTGGTGGGAACAGTGGGGGCAGTGGGACAGTGGTGGGGACAGTGGGGACAGTGGGACACTGGTGGGGACGGTGGTGGTGGGGACAGTGGTGCGGGGGACACTGGGACAGTGGTGGGGACAGTGGAGCAGGTGGGGACGGTGGTGGTGGGGACAGTGGCGAGGGGACAGTGGGACAGTGGTGGGGACAGTGGGGACAGAGGGACAGTGGTGGGAACAGTGGTGGGGACTGGGGACGGTGCGACAGTGGTGGGGGCACTGGTGGGGACAGTGGGGACAGTGGTGGGAGCAGTGGGGACAGTGGGACAGTGGTGGTGGGGACAATTGTGGCGGGGACAGTGGTGAGGGCGGTGGTGGGGACCCGGGAGTCGTTTGCCGACGGTGAGGGGGGGGGGGGTTCGAACGAACCAGTAGTGACCCCCCCAGTTTTCTGGAGCGGGGGGGAGTTCGAACAGGTAGTGACCCCCCCCCCTCCCTTAGAGAGGGACGGGGGGGGGGCCGGGCGAAGGGAAGGGTGGGGGGGGTGTTTGAGCAGGGGGAGGGGATTTTCAGAGGGAGGGAGGGGGGGGAACCCTGGGTTCCAGAGGAAGAGGTGGGGAATTTCCACAGTAAAGCGGCGGTGGATCACGCTCTCTTTGATCACCAGAAATCAGAGCGTGAATTACCTACCCCGTTTTCGCTTCCAGGCAAAACCAAGTCATACCACGCGCCTCCTCGTCAAGCGGCCTGACCAGTACAGGCCGTAGTTTGGCATCGATTGGCATCTCTTGGAAGCGAGGGTGGTCAAAAGCGAGGTAGGTTTGTTTGCCCCCTAAGAAAGACCTTCGAGCACCAGGGAAGTACCGAACGTTGCAGGGATTTCGCGGTGTCGGCCCTGGGAGGCGATGGTCGCTCGACGCTTTGCCAGCGTGCTTGGTGCTCGACATTAGTTCCGGAGCGCGACCCGCAAGCACGATGGGAGCAACACAGCTATTGAGCAGCGCCCAACCCAGACAAGCGGCTGCTCCAACGTTCTCGATGCATGGGCCCCGGAGCTCTGGGCCACTTCCCGGGGACCGGTTTCAGATCCCGAGCCGTTTTCTGCCCGCCCGGAGGCCCGGCGAGGGGCTCCTGGGAGGCCGAGAATTGCCCAAAACCGTCCGCTCTACAGTCAAAAAACCTAGTAACGACGCGCGACTTTGCTCAGGGTACCCTTGCGTCCTTGCTCTTCCTTGCTCTTGCGTCCTTGAGGTTTTCGTCGTCCGCCGCCCCCCCAAAAAACCCAATTTCGGCTTCCAAGGGTCTTGCGTCCTTACCGCGCGTCCTTATCAGGGTTTTTGACTGCACTTCCCCGGGACCGGTTTCAGAGCCTGAGCCGTTTTCTGACGGCCCGGAGGCCCGGCGAGGGGCTCCCGGGAGGCCGAGAATGGCCCTAAACCGCCCGCTCTGATTTTTGTTGGAGCTTCGGAGCTCCAGGCGTTTTTTTCTGGACGCCCGAAAGGGGCACGGAAACAATGGGTACAATGCCCAACAGCAGGTCCGTTCCTGTTCATTTTGACCCTGACTCGCTGTCCACGCCGCCGCGGCCTGTGTCCATTCGAGACAGGAGGCCGCCTGCCCAACAGCGGCCGCTGTTGGTTTGGGACAACATTTGATGTTGGGCATTGTACCCATTCTTTCCGTACCCATTTCGGGCGTCCAAACTAGAGGCCGAACATTGCCCAAAACCGCCCGCTCTAGTTTTCGTTGGAGCGTCGGATCTTCAGGCGTTTTTTGGCGGGGGCGGGCATGTCTGCGCAGATGTTTAAAAATAAGCCTGGCGAAGGACCCAACCATATGCAGTTGTGAGTACCGTCTTTATAAGCAACGCATTCGGTGGGGTTACCTATGTGGCCACGAAACGCTGCCCTGGGTAGGGGAACCGCATGCGGGCACCCCCACTGGGGCCTTCGGTGGAGCTCCTTATGGGGACACGAAGCGCTGCCCTGGGTGAGGGAACCGCATGCGAGAGCAGCCACTGGGGCCTTCGGTGGAGATCCCTATGGGGCCACGAAACGCTGCTCTGGGTGGAGGAACCGCATGCGAGAGCAGCCACTGGGGCCTTCGGTGGAGCTCCCTATGGGGCCACGAAACGCTGCCCTGGGTGGGGGAATCGCATGCGAGAGCAGGCATTGGGGCCTTCGGTGGAGCACCCTATATGGGGCCACGAAACGCTGCCCTGGGTGGGGGAATCGCATGCGAGAGCAGCCATTGGGGCCTTCGGTGGAGCACCCTATATGGGGCCACGAAACGATGCCCTGGGTGGGGGAACCGCATGCGGGCTGTGCCACTGGGTGGGACCTTCGGTGGAGCTCCCTATGGGGCTACGAAGCGTGTGAGAGGTGTGCCGAGAGCAAAGGCAGGGAGGGGGAGGAGGGAGGAGGGAGGAGGGAGAAGGGAGGAGGGGGAGGAGGAAGGAATGAAGGAGGAGACGCGGGGCGCTGTCTATTCAAAACGAGGACCCAACACCACAGGATGGTTGGGAAAAAATGTTTGCGCAGATGTTTAAAGAATCCCTGCCCATGGAGCCGGAGCCGTCGACGGGTGGGGCAGGGCCTTGCTCCTCGCCTCGTTCGACGCCGGCGTGCTTTATGTGCATGCACTCACGCCTGCGACCTGCAACCGATGTGCCAGCCAGGCACGACTCACTTGGCTTGACGTGTCGGATCTCTGGGAAGCTTCGGGGCGGAGTCCGAGAATCGCCCCGAACCGCCCGCTCCAATCTGGGCTGGAGCGTCGGATCTCTGGGAGCCCGAGGACGAGGATGATGCTGACGATGACGATGACGATGACGATGTCGGCGATGACGACGACGATGTGCTCCTCCCAATGCTGGAGTGCGAACGCTCTGTGACCGAGAGGCTGGCGCGCGCGGGGCGTCGGATCTCCGGGAAGCTCGGGGCGAAGAGCTTCCTTCCCGCCGAGCGGGGCGGGAGGGGGCCCGTGCACGCATCCAAGAGATCCGCGCGGAGCGCCAAACATTTATGTTTATGCCGTTTTTCTTTCTTCGACTCCTGTTTGGACGCCCGAAATGAGTACGGAAAAAAGTAGGCACCATGCCCAGCAACTAATGTTGTCCAAAACCGACCGCGGCCGCGGTCGGGCAGGCGGCTTGTTGTCTTCAGTGCACACGTCCGCGGCGGCGCAGACAGCGAGTCCTGTTCAAAACGAACAGGAAATGCTTTTGTAGAGGCCTCCCAGATTGGGTCGGAGTAGATGGGGTCGGAGGATCGCGCCGCATCGCCGATGCATCGGCGATGTGGCTCGATGTGGAGTCCGTGTTTCCCCACGCCGACGTCGCCCATGCATCGCCCACATCACATCGCCGATGCATCGCTGATACATCTGCGATGATGCATTGACGATGCGGCGCGATCCTTCGACCCCATTGACTCGGACCCCATACAGGAGGCCACCAGTGAGGGCCGCGGCTGCCGCGCGCCCGCGGCGGCGATCCCGCGGCGCCGGCCTCTGGCCGCCGAGGCCGCCGGGGCCGGAGGCGGCGCGGCCGGGGGCCCTGCCGGTGGCGCGCCCCTCGGGGGAGGCGCGGGCGGCGGCGCTCGCGGGCCGCGGGCGCGGCGAGCGCCGGGGGGGCACGGCGGGTTGCCGAAGAGCTCTCAGAGCTGTGGCTCGGTGTCGCTCGGACGTGTGCACTCTTTTCGGGCCGGGAGGGGGGGGGGGAGGGGAAAATTTGCTGCATGCCGGCTTCACCGAGGGGCCCATCCTCGATACATAGCCGCCTCCGGCGCCGGAGGGCCGGGAAGCTACGTGAGCTGATTCTCAAACCCCCCCTTTGTTATCCCCCCCTTTCGCCCGACCCGATCTTTCTCGGCAGGGGTTATGAAGAAGCGTCCTGGGTCGTCCTGCGAGAAAGCCACGCACGAGACCGAACAAAAGCACGGGGAGTGGGCGTCCGAGCGATGGCCAGGTGATGGCGCATGTGTCAGGCGATCGCACACATGGATCAAGGGGGCGTGGATTAGCGACGGGTCCCGTTCCCATGGGAGATCGCGGATTGCCGCCGCCGAGCGAGGCGGCGCCGGCCGCTTTTTGGGGGAGGGGCACCTCCCCCGATCCATGGGTTTGGCGACCGCGCGCCAGATCCGTGGATCGCTGATCCATGTTTGCGCGCCCCCGAATTTGCTCCGCACGGCTCCAGGGCGTGTCTTGCGACTTCCACACTCGAGCCTCGGTGGCTGCGGTGCGCGGCGCATTCGCGCAGTGATGCATCCCTGCATGCTTGCACACCTGCGGCAACTCCTGCAGAGCATGTGCAACGACGAGCTGCGGCGGCAACGAGCGAGCGCGGGGCGGTCCGTGGGCTTGGCGAGCGACACCGCATCCGGACCGCAGATCGCTCGCGCCGCGCCCTGCTGCCGCCTGCGGCTCCTCCGCGGACGGAGCCGGAGCCCCACGGGCGAGAAATTGGTCCCGGCGCAGGCAGCGGCCCTTGGCACCTCGAGAGACTGCCACGCCAGGGCGAGGGCCTTGGCATCGCTCGGACGTGTGCATTTTTCCTTCGGCGAGGACCATCGAGGAGCATCCTTGATCATTTGGCGAAAAAACCAGGCACGAAACCGACAAAAGCACAGGGGAATGGACGTCCGAGCGATGGCCAGGGGCCGGCGGCTCCGTGGCCGCGGGCGGTCCGCGGGCGGCCCCCGTGGCGGCGGCCCGCGGCCCGCGGCGAAGCCTGCGGGCCTCACGCAGGGAGCGGTGCGGCCGGGGCGGGCCGCGGCGGCCGCGCCCTGCGCCGGCAGGCCGCAGCCTCTGCACGAACGAAAGGGGCACGGGAAGAATGGGTGCAGTGCCCAACAGCGGATCTTGTTCATTCGGAACAGGACTCGCTGTCCGCGCCGCCGCGGCCTGTGTCCACTCAAGACAGAAGGCCGCCTGCCCAACAGCAACCGCTGTTGGTTTGGGGCAACATTTTGCTGTTGGGCATTGTGCCCATTCTTTCCGCACCCAGTTCGGGCGCCCAGAGAAGCGCGCTCCCCGCAGGAGGGGGCTCGATGGGAGTGCAGCGGCCGGCTCCCGGTCGCAGTGCGAAGGCATCGCAGCCGGTGCCGCCATCCCTGAAGGGCGACGACGGCGACGACGGCGACGACGGCGGCGACGGCGACGGCGACGACGACGACGACGACGTAGCGGCCGCCTGCCAGAGCCCAGAGGGCTGGGAAGGTCTCGGCTCTCGGTCGTGCTTCTCTTAAGTCGGGCCTGTCCCTCTACAGGGGGAAGATTCAAATATATATATATATATATATAGAATGTATGGGGACGATATTTTACTTTGTTTGGGCATTTTTCAAATATGTTTGGACTATTCTGGATGTTTCGTCCAAGATCCCCCTGTAGCGGGACACGCCCGACCTAACCCCACGGCCCATGACCAGGTGATCGCCGACTCGCAGAAGCTGGAAGACGAGGCCATGACCCGCTCCATCAGCTCGCAGACGGAGTACGAGGAGCTCCCGGCCGCTGAGGGGGGCCGCCCTGTCGGGGCCGGCCCGAAGAGGCCGACGGAGCATCGCGGTGAAGGAAGCGGGTCCCGAGGGGGGACGGGTCCCGGAGGTTTGCCCAAGGCACGTTCGAACTGAGGTTCTACAAGGGTGATACAAGGACCACACAGAATACCCAGAGTTTGGACTCGAAGCCTGCGGAGACTTTCGCCGTTGGCTTCCCAGAATCGCCGCTTCGCCAGAGATGTGTCTTTACAATGCGCTCAGGAAAATCGTGCTCTCGCCGTAGTGCCGGCTACACTTTTGGCATGGACGACCGCGATCACTTTTTGCAGAAACAAAAAAAAAAAAAAAACATACGGTGCACATGGCCGTGGTCACCACGGCCAGGATCCCCCATGAAAAAAGCACGCCACGGTGCACGTGGCCGTGCGCCCGCCCCTGGCATACAGGACGCGACCCCTCGCAGCAGAGTGCACCACGGCGCACGCGACGCTCACCCCCGTGGCACGGCGCCGCGGCCCCCGGTAGAAAGATCACCGCGGCGCACGTGGCCGTGCGCGCACCCCGACCACGCCTTGGAGCACCCGGGAGCGCACGCGCTCACTGGCCGACCTGCTCATCGGCCCGCCTCTTCACCCCTGCTGCCACTGGGCTGCTTCGCTGCGTTGCCCACGAACTTTCCCTGCGTGCCGCCCTGGGGCCGTTTGGGCCTTCGCGCCGACACCGCCGTCCGCGACGCTGGCGAAGACGACGGCATGACGACGACGGCAGATCACGATGGTGACAACCAAGACGAACGACGACAATGCCGACCATTGATGAGGGGACAGGAGAAGAGAGGGAAAGGAGCGGAAATGATGTGCGTGTGTGTGTGTGTGTGTGTCTGTCTGCGTGTGCGCACGCTTTCATGTGTCCACATCTGTTTCGTTTCGGTGTTTGCAGGGTTTTCGCATAGCAGGCGGTGATGCGATAATGAGATGCGCGGGGGGGTCGATGATTTCCCGATTGATACATGAACGGAAACGTGTCAACGAGCCAATTGTGGTGTTTGGAATTTCGCCGAAGAGCTAGGCAATTTTGCTCTTTCCAGAAACAAGAATTCCCAAGGGGAGGAGGGGGAGGAGGAGGAGGAGGAGGAGGAGGAGGAGGAGGAGGAGGAGGAAGAGGAGGAGGAGGAGGAGCAGGAGGAGGAGGGGGAGGAGGAGCAGGAGCAGGATCAGGAACAGCCTCTAGAACCAAAAATTCCGCTGGCATAGATTTGAAGCGTCTGGGGCCAAGGGTCGACCCCCACCGTTGCAACCCCCAGAACCCAGAAGGCGTTTCTCCGACGCCCGACGACACCAGACCGCGACGATGAGGAGGGGGAGCAAGAGGAAGGGGGAGGAGAAGAAAGAGGAGGAGGGAGGCTCCCTCTCCTCTCACTGGTTACACGTCGCCGCCGCAGTCGCCATAGTCTCGCTTGGGCATCCGCACCCTTCGCTCCGACCCTGCTTCCGTCACCTGGATCCTGCAGGTAGGGATTTCCAGTAGATTCTTGATCATCGGAGCATTTTTGTCGATTAGGTTTCTTGACCGACGTACTCGTCTATTCCAGCCTCGTTGGCTTTCCATTGAAAGAGTCGAATCGGATCGGTTTTTCTCGAACAGAGCAAACGCCTGCGATACAAAAACGCGCGTAAAGTCAAGCATCGCGTGTGACATGCATACCTTTCCACTGGGAATCATAGCCGAGGCAGCGGCGCGAAGGTTATTGAGGCCCACATTGCCCCAGGGGGACTGTCAGTGGGGGGGCCTAAAGGATGAAACATTGTGGCGCGAGTACACATCCGAAGGGCTTATGTTTCCAGTTTCGGCGTGTTTCCAATGTTTCGGCCTCTGCGGGTCGTTTTCGGGCTCCGGGGCCATCTAAAAACGATCCAGGATGAATTGCCCCAGGGAAGGGGTGGGGAGCTCTTGAACGGCGCAAAACACATCGTCGGGTCATTGGGTGTTCAGATTGTTGCGTAGTCATGGTTGACCTGATCGTGTGAGTGCCCGGAGGAGGGGGAGGGGGAGGGCCAGTAGGAGGAGAAGGAGGAGGAGGGGGAGGAAAGGAGGAACGGGAGGGCCAGGTAGACGAGAGGAGGAGGGCCAGGAGGAGGAGTAGGAGGAGGATGTGGAGGAGGAAGAGAGGAGAAGGAGGGCCAAGAGGAGTGGGCGTCTAGGCTTCTTCACCCTCGCAATCCTGACCTCTAGCTACCTTCCTCACGAGCTGCACGGCACGCGCTCGCGCATGGGTACCATCTCCGCGCCCAGAAGAGTACTTGGAGTTCGAAACGCATCACCATTGAAAGTTCGAGATCAGGGAAACACCAAGAAGAAGCCCGAAATTATGGCGACTCTGAATCATCGGCTCGTCAGCGAGATGCCCCTTTTTCGCCAGCGGCGAGGGGCACGGTCACATGCGATTCACGTATTCAGCGAGACGCATACGTAGACGCGAATGGAGAAGAAAGCACTGAGAGACCGAGAGACGTAGAGCCAGAGGATTTCATGAAGTCCTCCAACGCAGCGCTCAGGCAGATGGCCAAGACCAAGGCGAGCCGTCGCCTCGCGCGAGTCTCGGCGGGCTCTGGCGGGAAATCTTGCTGGAAGGAGAAGGAAGAAGGGGAGGAACGACTAAAGGGAGAGGGCTAGAATCTAGTTCTCTCTTTTCATAGTTGTATCATTCTCGGGCCACCAGAGGCTACCTCTGGGAACTTGCAGAGCCCTCCGGAGCTCTGGAGTAGGTTGTCGCTTTCCGAGAGTTGCATGAGAGCATTACATTCTCATCATTGGATGTTTGTATCAATAGATATCAATCCTCCCTTACAGTCGAAGCGCTCGCTATAGAAAGGCAGCGCGGGCCAATTAGGCGTTGTCATGTATGATGGGAGAGGAGGCGGAGGAGGAGGAGGCGGAGGAGGAGGAGGAGGAGGAGGAGGAGGAGAGAAGAGGAGAGAAGAGAAGAGAAGAGAAGGGAAGAGGGAGAGAAGCAGAAGGAGGGGAGGAGGGGAGGGGAGGGGAGGAGGGGAGAGGAGAGGAAGAGAGGGATGTTCCTCGATGTTTTCGGATGGTTCCAGGAGGTTCGGGCGGGTTGTGGACGTGTTTGGGAGGCACCGTGGGAGTCCGGGGGTGTCCGGGAGATTTGGGTGAAAGAGGATGTTGGCGGCGGCAAGCCTCCTCCTCCTCCTGCCCCAAACGTTCTTGCCGTACCTTGACTCATCCTCTCCTCCTCCTCTCCCTCCTTCCCCCCTCCCCTCCTGCTCCCAGTTTCCTGCATCCTCGCTCCTCCTTCCTCCTCGCACTCGCCATCCCCCTCGTCCCATCCCCACCCTTGTCTCTCTTCTGCCTTTTTTCCTCCTTACCCTCCTGCCTCATCCATCCTGCAAATGTTCCTCATGCTTCATCTGCTCCTCCAGTTCCTCCATTCTCTCGCCTCAGTTCCTCGTCCCGATGTGTTTCTTTTCTGTTCAAACCCGTGACGGCTCAAGACGCAGCACCCGAAGCATCCCGACAGGTTGTCACAGCCCCTGTGTGCCGCGATAGGCGGGAGCAAGATCATTGTTTGAACCATGTGCGTCCGTACGTTGATGCTTATCGCATTCCTTGGTGGCAACGCCTTGGCAACCAACGAGGCTGGCACGAAGTTCCTCGAAGAGAAGGCCAAGGAGGAGGGCGTCATCAAGTTGAAGTCCGGTTTGCTGTACAAGGTATTAGAAGTTGGCCACAGAACGCACGATGCGAATTCACACATGTTCTTTATGATCTGCAGAGGGCAAGCCACATCAAGCCATACCCGCTGCTGACCTTCATCCCCTCGGTCTGGCGGCTTGTTTGGTATGGATTGATAGCCAGTATGCCCCAAACGGGGGTGCATCTGGTACGGTAGTTTCGTGTCGTGTCGACACGACGACGACCCCAGCGCTGGCATTCAGGGTTGACCGCCGCCAGCTGCCTGGAATCGGCCGACATCGTGTGATTAACGGAATTGGAAAGCCGTGATCGTTCAAGGTCGAACGATCCACGAGGTGTCATGAACCAAGGCCGACGTCGTCACGACACGAACTTGCCGTATCTTTCCTCATCTCGTTCCCGTTCTTCCGGTTCCCCTTGCTCCTTCCAGTGTTGTTGTATCTCTTCGAAATCGTTATGTTCCTCCTGCTAGGGCCAGTCTGGTTGGACCAGTTTGACTGGACCTCCCGGTTTAATCAGACGGGGACGCGGGACCCCAACATCTTACGGAAATTGGCAGGCGAGTTCGTGTGCAGCATGGATTGTAAAGTCAAAAGTCACAACAGGAGAAGTTTGCTCTTCAGTTGCTGTGACAACCAGGACACCCCCCCTCCGACGGGCGCATCATCATCCTCTTCCTCCTCATCCCACTAGGTGCTCAAGGTGGGCGAGGGGAAGCACCACCCGCTCCCCGACTCGCCGTGCGAGTGCCACTACAAGGGTACCCTTATCGACGGCACGCAGTTCGACTCCTCGTACGACAGGGGTCACCATGGGAGAACGAGATAGGTGGATGCCGAGGGTGCGGGGGAGGAAGAATCCTGGACGCTTCTCGTATTCCCACCTGCTAGTTAATTAGGCTGGCCCGTGCCCCGGACCCCCCTCTTGGCGACTGTTTTACGCGTCCGCCCGCTGACCAAAAAAAGTATTCCCACCTGCCCACATAGAGACGATGCTCAGGCAAGTTGCCTGGATCAGGGAAGTTTGGGAGCAATCAGTGGAACAAAGAGGAGGTCAGCGGTCAAACTGAACCTCGGCATCCGCCTGAGCCGACCCCAGAGTCAACTATAAGTGCCTTCGCGGATCTTTCGAGATGGGAGCTCTTTGGAAGCTCAGTTGGGCCCCCTCGGGGCCAATGTAGAGGTCTTCCAGGCTCTCTTGGGGCCCTCCTGAGGGCCGTTCGGGCCATTTTGAAGTGTATCGAGCAAACAAGGCGGTCCACAATTAGAGCCCTCCCCGTCGGAGCCCCGAAATCGCCTCCTGGCGCCCTCTCGGGAGGCTGGTGGGGTGTTCCTGGGGCCGTCTTGGAGCTCTTCTGGGCCCCCTTGGCGCTCTCGTGAGCAACCTTGGAGCCATCTTGAGGCATCAAGCCCATCGCCTGCGAAAAATCGAGAAGCCACACAATGTCGAAAAACGCTAGATTGTTGCAGGATTCAAGCCTCTCGGGACCGATCCCGGGAGGCTTCGAGGCTGTTTGGTGTCGTCTCCTGGCGGTTTCAGGGGAGGCATATTGGAACTCTTCTTGAGCCATCTTAGGCGACCTGGGACCATCTAGGGCCAGAAAGGTCCCCCGACACCTCGGGTCCCCATCGGCCAGACTCAGGGAAGCGACTTCCCCTGACCTGACATGGATGACGAACCCCATCAAGTCCCGGGCGGCGACGGGACCAGCGTGGTCAACGCCACCGCGACGGGTCCCAGTAACGGCTGCTTTGTCAGCGCGCAGGAAGGGTCAGGAAAGAGTCATTCTCGCGCGGGATGGTGCGGGAAAATGACAGGAGAGCGCCATTTTCTTGCATCGACCAGGGCCTCCGTCTACGGAGCACCCATCAGGATGGCGCGGACGTGGGACGGACTGCAAGACGGCCCGACAAGACAAGAGAGGGCGAGACAAGACGCGACAGAAAAGCTTCCAGGTCGGCCCAAGACGACCCCAAGAGGATCCCCCGGAAGCCGAAATCATTGCACGACCCATGTAGGTTCAGTGATTTTTACCGTCTCGCCATTTCGCTTCCGATGGGTTCTTTAGGCCTCGAGATGGCTTGCAGATTGCCCAAACAAGGCTCCAGAAAGGCCAGCGAGGGGACCAAAACCTCCCCAGAGGCCTCCAAGAGGACCTCAAGAGAACTCCAAGTGGGCCCAAAGATACCTCGTGCGGCCTCCACGAGGCCCCCAGGAGGCTTCGCTGGGCGGAGTGCGTGGGGTAGAGGGAGGCGCTTACAAGGGGACCGATCGAGTTGGAACAACTATACAGCTGCCTGTGGCAAACCCCGCCATCGTGCCATCGTGCCTGTGCAGCAGCGCAGCAGGAAGGAGGCTGAGCGCAGGAACAGCGCAATACCGACGAGTAGTCTGCTTTGGGGCGACTCGTGATCCCGACCTCGTCTTCGTCCGCGTGGTAGGGAGGAGGAGGAGAAGGAGGAGGAGGAGGAGGAGGAGGACTTGAAGTAATGTGGCTCTGGGGCGCCTTAACCCCGTTAGTGGGAGGAGGAGGAGGAGGAGGAGGAGGAAGGAGGAGGCGGATGAGGAAGAGAGGGAGAAAAGAGGGTGAAGAGGAGCAGGCTTCCAGGAGCCGTATTGGGGCCTCCTGGGGGCTTCGAGAGCCCTTGAAAGCCTTCTTGGGGGCCGCATGGGGGCCGCATGGGGGCCTCATGCATGGGGCCTCTGGGGGGCCTCCTGGGGCCTCTCTAGGTGCCTTCTTGGAGCGGTTCACGGCCGTCTCGGGGCCCTCTTTGGAGCCCCTTGGGCGATCGTTAGACCCGTTTGAGCCGACTCGAGGCCTACTTTGGGGTCTCTTGGGCTGTCTTGCAGCTGTATTGGAGGCTTCTTGGACCGTTTTGGGCGGTCGGAAACCCGAACAGGCGAGAATGTGAAACCCTCCAAAAACC
Source organism: Prorocentrum cordatum (assembly GCA_963575745.1). Classification (NCBI taxonomy): domain Eukaryota; class Dinophyceae; order Prorocentrales; family Prorocentraceae; genus Prorocentrum; species Prorocentrum cordatum. Next base: position 92,044 of record CAUYUJ010002492.1, read on the forward strand.
AAAGGGAAATCAATAGTTTTGGCCTCATCGGGCTCTCCCGGAGGGCCTCCTGGAGCCCTCTTGGGCCGTCGTAAGGGTGTCTTGAACTGTCTTGAGGCTGTCTTGGGAGCCCCTTGAGCCGTCTTCGGCCATCTTGGTGTTATCTTGGCTGCCTGAAAAGCCGTCCTGGAGGCCATGAGTCCCCCAAGAAAGGCATCAAGACAGATCGAGAGGCCCCCGAGACGGCTCAAGAGATCTCCAAGGGGCCCTCCAGGAGAGCCCGAGAGGCCGAAGCCATTGATGATCCTCAGGCGTGTTGACGGATGTTGTTCCGAGGCTTTGCCTCCTCCAGGCTTCGTTCTGAGGTTGCGCCCCCCTTCTCCTCCCCCCTCTCTGCGTAATTCAAGCTCTGCGCGGCCCGCTTAGCTTCGACCGGAAGAGGTGCGCTCTCGACCCGCGAATCAAAAGTGTTGACGGATGTTCAGGCTCTGGCGCGCTTGGGTTCGCGACCGTCCAGAGCAGCCTAAGGGGCCTCTTTGGGCCGTCCTGTTGCTCTCTTAGGGCGCCTCAGAGCCGTCTCGGGGCCCTCTTGGGGGCCTCTTCGGCCGTCTTGGAGCGATGTTGGAGACCTCTAGGAGACCTCTTGGGACACCCGAGCAGGCGAGAACCTCAGGATCTTTCAAAGAGCAGCGGAAGATCAATGGTGTTGCTCCCCTCGCGGTGTCGAGGAAGGCCTCTTGTAGCTTGTGGCGGCCTCTTGGGCCGTCTGGAGAGGCGCTTAAGTTACATTGGGCCATCTTGAGCTGTCCTGTTGTCGTCGTGGCTGCCTTGGAAGCCGTCTTGGAGGCCATCTCGGCCATCTGGAGGACGAAAAGACCGCCGAAAGCAATTTCAGAGGGGGCGACGTTTCGAACCACGCGCGCGGGAGGGGGAGGGTCCTAGAAGACTAAAGAACCTTCCCGACAACAGACGCGCATCCTAACACGCCCACTCCGTGTCGGCACGGTGGCGGATCTCTTTAAACCACCTATGCTCAGAGTGTTGGTAGCATCTGTACATGTTTCTCATTTTAGGAGTCCTTCGCCACGGCTAGATTTGCCTCGAGATCCTGGTCAGAACGCGCTCCAGGGGAGGGTTCCCAGAGCCGATCTCGAGGAAAAGGAGCGCATAGCAAGCAAGCAATTTGTATTGATGGTGTCTCTCTGACCCCGTCCAGGTCAGCCCACTACCTTCGCACCCAAGCAGGTGATCAAGGGTTGGACAGAGGCGATGCAGCTGATGGTTGAGGGTGACAAGTGGGAGATGTACATTCCCTCGGACCTCGCGTACGGCGACCGGGGCGCCGGAGCCAAGATCCCTGGGGGCGCCGCGCTCATCTTCCAGATGGAGCTCATGAAGATCAAGGGCGGCAAGAAGGAGAGGCAGGAGGCGTGAGGCCACTGCGAAGCTGCGCTGCGCCCGGCTCCGCCGAGCCCCTCGTTCTTCCTCGTCGTTCCCCTTGTTCTCCTCCGTTGAGCACCTCATCTCAGGAGGGGAAGAAGCACACAGACAAAATTCATCGTCGATCCTCATGGAAATATGGGAACGGATGAAAAGGGGGGGAGAAGAAAACCTTGAAAATGTGAGAAACCCTGGTCCATCTAATCGTATGCCCCTGAGCCCCCTAGTCATCGCGTGTTCGTGTGTGTGCCCTCTCTCGCCTCCTTCCTCGCGAACGCCCAAGGCAGCACCAAAGGCCCCCAAGGCCTCACAGGGGGGCCCCGAGAGGCTGCCAAGAGGGCCGCTCGGGCCAGACGAAAGGGGGTGATTGGGAAAGGGGGGGTTACGAAATCTGCTGCTGCATGCAGCTGGTTTCGGTCCCACCGAGGGGCCCATTCCTCGATACATGGCCGCCTCCGGCGCCGGGAAGCGCCGGGAAAATCAGATATGTGAGTTGATTCTCAAACCTCCCCTTTGCTATCCCCCCTTTCGCCCGGCCCGAGCCGCATGACTGCCCACGAAGGCACATGGATTGCCCAGGAGGCCCCCAAGACGGCCAACGAAGACCCCGCAAGGATCCCGAGGGGAGCCACAGAGGAGGGACGAAGCTCCGAGACGGCCCAAGCGCGCTCCAGAATCATCCACGACAGCTTCCAGACAGTTCCAGAGGTTTCGTGCACTTCACGCTCGACGACTGCCGACTACACCGCCAAGCCGAAGAATCCCCAGAAGAGCCCCAAGTCGGCCCCTCCAGGGAGGGGGTAGACAACCAAAGGCCCCCTCGGGGGGTGGGCGATCCAGGGGCTCGCGGCCGTCGCGTCGTCCTCGAATGCGAGGACGTACGACGACGCACGACGACGCACGACGACACGACGACCTGCAACGACGTTCGACGACGAGTGCGACGGCGCCTGGAGACCCAAGACGGCTCAAGAGGCGCCCGAGAAGGCCCAAGAGGGTCCCAAGACGGCCCCAAGAGGGCGAAGACGGATCGAACATCCCGCTCAAGAGGCCCCCAGGAAGCCCAAGAGGCCCCCAAGGTGCCCCAAGAGGCCCCCACTGAGACCCAAAAGGAGCCCGAAGAGGCTTCAAATCGACCTCCCCAAGAGGCCTCAATACTGCCTCCAAGTGGCACCCGAGAAGCCACCCACGACATCCCAACGAACACGAATGAGGCCTTTGACCCGCAACCCCCGGCACGGAAGCGGAACGAACCGAAGACCATTCGAGACGTTCATGTACAGTTACAGTGTACAAATGGCGATGGCAGCGGCGGTGGTCGCGATCGTAGCCATTGCGGTGATGGCGATCGCGACAGTGCCCGTGGTATCGGCGACAGCCGTGGCGCAGCTGTGACTAGAAGCGAAGCGCGCGCGTGGATCTAGTGTGGGTTGGTATATGTATTTACGTATGTGCACATATATTTATATAGATAAAAAAGCATGCATACATAACGAACTGAATATTCATATACAAACACGCATGTGCATATAAACATATTTCAACACATATATACGACATGTCTACATACATACATGCACATAGACATACATGCATGCATACATACAGGCATATATATACATAGATACATACATACATACATGCATGCATGCTTACATGCATACATTCATGTATGCATACATACATACCTTCATGCATACATACGCACATACATACATACATGCATGCATACAGACACACAGACATACATACATACATGCATATATCTATATATATAATGCATACATGCATGCATGCATGCATGTATGCATACATACATGCATGCATGTGTATATATATATGTGTATATATATATATATAGATGGTCGCCCCCCCCAAAGATCATACCTTTTCGTCTCCTCATCCTCGACTGCTTATTTCCCTTTCTCTCTCTCTCTCTCTCTCTCTCTCTCTTTCTCTCTCGTTCTCTCTCTCTCTCTCTGCCTCTCTCTCTCTCTGTCTCTCTCTCTGCCTCTCTCTCTCTCTCTCTCTCTCTCTCTACGCAATGCTTGGCGCCACCGATGCAAGGAAACGCTGTGTAGTTTTGTTTTTTTGTTTGTTTGGTCTACGAAGCCACGAAACACTGTGTATTTTTGGTTTGTTTTGTTTTTTTGTTTTGAGAGGCAGAGAGAGGGGTGCTGGGAGGGAGGCCGCGGCGGGCACGGGGGCTTGCAAACCCCCCCCCCCAAAAAAAAAAAAAACAATCTTTCGTGGTTTCGCAGACCAACCCCCCCCCCCCCAAAAAAAAACATACATACACAGCGTTTCCGTGCATCGGTTGCGCCAAACACGGTGCACGCGCGCGTTCTGTCTTGATTCGGGAGGCACAGAGACAGGTGCTGGGGGGGGGGAGGCGGCAGGGGAGCAACGAGCTCTCTCCCCAAGCTGAGCTTGAAAATAACCTACTAAACTCCCTCCGTCTCCAACACACCACCAGATACTCAACCGGCTCCCTCCCCAAGCTGAACTTGAAAATGATATTATACTCAATTCCTTCCGTCTCCAGCACACCATCCAGTAGTCAACACCCTCCGTCTCCAACACGCCACCCGATACTCAACAGGCTCCCTCCCAAGCTGAACTTGAAAATTATCCCAGAGGAGCCCCGAGGAGTTGAAGCCCCGAGGAGAGCAATATTAGTAGTAACGGTGAACGCCGTCCTCCTCCTTCTCCTCATCGTCGCAAGTGTAGCAGTAGCGGTAATACTAGTAGTAGTAGTAGTAGTAGTAGTAGTAGTAGTAGTAGTAGTAGTAGTAGTAGTAGTAGTAGCAGTAGCAGTAGCAGTAGCAGTAGCAGTAGCAGTAGTAGCAGTAGTAGTAGTAGTACTACTACTACTACTACTAGTACTACTACTAGTAGTAGTAGTAGTAGTAGTAGTAGTAGTAGTAGTAGTAGTAGTAGTAGTAGTAGTAGTAGTAGTAGTAGTAGTAGTAGTAGTAGTAGTAGTAGTAAGTAGTAGTAGTAGTAGTAGTAGTAGTAGTAGTAGTAGTAGTAGTAGTAGTAGTAGTAGTAGTAGTAGTAGTAGTAGTAGTAGTAGTAGTAGTAGTGGTCCCCCCAAGGCTCTGGGGAGCCTGTGGGCGTGGGGGCTACTGCTGCCTTCAAACCGCGGGTGACAGCCACCTTTCCTTTTCTCGCGCCCTCACCGTTACGCGCACTCTTCCTTGCTCTGAAGGGACGTCCTGGGATGGCGGCGGCCGCTGGCGGCGCCGCGGACGCAGGTGCAGGGGCTCGAGTGGCTGGGAGTAACGCCGCGGCGGCCCGAGGTGAAGGCGGTGCGCTGGCAGCCGCGGTAGGCAGCGGAGGTGCCGGGGCCGCCCCGTGCGCCCCCGCTGCCGCTCGCGCACCAGCCGACGCGAACGCCGTAGACATCCCAGTGGACGGCAGCATCGACGTCCACATGCGGGCCAGCGAGGGCCAACCGGCACAGCGGCGGCGCCGCATGACGGGAGGACGGATCATTCGCTGGTGCGTCAGCGCCCAGGCGGCTCGCGGCAAGAAGGCCCACTGCACCCGCTGCATGAGAGGTTTCGAGGCGGGCGAATGGCGCGTGGCAGGCGCCGTGACGCGCCCCGTGGGCCCCCAGGCTCACGCGGGCAAGAAGTGGCTCCACATGGCCTGCGTCGATGGCCCCCTACCACCAGCGACGGCGATGGTAGGCTTCACGCAGCTCCCCGAGGGCGACAGGGGACGCCTCACGGCAGCCCTGGGGGCCCGAGGTGGTCCCATCTTGCCCCTGCTGGAAACGGTTGAAGGCCAGGCGCCCACTCCTCCCTCCCAGGGAGATGGCGCGGCAGGGAGCACCGGGGCCGCCCCGAGGCTCCCTGCCGCCGCCGCGCCAGGGGCGCATGGCCCAGGCTCACGAGGGACCCCCCCTGCGGCAGCCGAGGCAGTGGCACCGTCCACGGCGGACATCTTGCAGCCGCCAATCAACGCCCCTGCGGACGCGGACGATGACGGGGGACTTGAAGCAGGCATCTACGACGACGACCTGGGCGATCAGGTGACGGACGAGGACGCGCACCACGAGGTTGGCTTTGTCAATCTGGATTGGTGGGGCGCCATCGGGCGGGCCCGCATCCTGCTGCAGGGCGCGCCCACCACGGCCATGATCCCCGACAGCATGGCGGCCGTCGTCAGCCACGTGAAGGTGCGGCTGCGCTTGGCGATCGAGCAGGCCCGCCAGGGCAACGATGATCAGGCGTCGCGCACGTTGACGCGGCTGTGGAAGGTTTTCCCATCGTCGGATGGGCTGCTGTTCAGCGACAATGCGACCCCGACTCCGACGACACGGCGTGAGCGTCTCCAGGAGCGTTTGCAGTGGATTCAGGACGGCCAATGGGATGTCGCCTGGCTCCCCATGGAGGACCAGACGCGCACCGCGGTCACCGCGAAGGGCCGCGAGGAACACGTCGCGGCCCGTGTGCGCCGTGTCACCGAGCTCGCACGAGCTGGCGAGATGTCTCGGGCGGCAGCGGCAGTGTGGCCCCAGGGTGACATGGCGGATGCAGCGGCGGTGGTGAGGAAGTTCAGCACCACCCAGCAGCCTGCGGCGCCTCGCCCAGGCGAATGGGGCCACCCCCCCGGCACTGGGGCCGCCCCGCATGGGCCAGGGGGGGGGCCCACAGCGGCGGGAGCCGATGTGGCGATGCCGCCAGCCACGCCACCTCACGAGCTCGACGATGCGGCAGAGCTCCAACACCGCGCGGCCAACCACCTCAAGCGCCAGTTTGGCCGCTCCCCCCGCCGCGGCGGGGCGGGGCCTGGAGGAGGGCGCCACGAGCACCGGGCCCCGCTCAAGTACGACGAGGATGGGGCGGAGGCGGTGGCCAACACGCTGGCGCGCCTGGCCATCGGCGACCTTCCTCCCGAGGCCCTAGCCGCCCTGACGGCGGCGCGCCTCACAGGCATCCCCAAGGCAACCCCTGGGGATGCGCGAGTCCTGGGCTGCGGGAATGTCACCCGCCGCACGGTGGGCCGCAGCGCTGCCAAGGTCCACCACAAAGACATGCGGGCGGCGGTGGGGGACCAACAGTTTGGCCTCGCCAAGGACGGACGCGGTGCCCTCCATCGACGTCTATGCACGATGGCCAACTCGAGCCCAGGCAAGTGGGTGGTGGCAGTGGACCTCGGGGACGCGTTCAGCAACATCCCCCGCGACCTGGTGAAGGAGGCCGTGCGCGCCAAGGTGCCCGCTCTGGCGCCGCTGGCGGAGGCCTGGCCCCCTGCTCGCGCACGCCATGCGGCGGGGGGTGGGTCTCAACCCGCCCAGCTGGTCGACCAGATCCGCGGCCTCGACCAGGGCTGCCCGATGAGCCCAGGCTTTCACGCGGTCGGCACCGCGGATGTTCTCAGCATCGGTCGCATGGCCGTGCGTGCGGTGAACACTGCAGAGATTGCCTGGCCTTCTTGGACGACACGTACTTCGTGGGCACCGCGGCCCCTGCGTTCCGCGGCTTGGACGCCTGGCGAGCCCGCGTCGAAGCCCACGGGATGAAGCTGAAGATGTCCAAGACCCAGATCTGGTCCCCAGATCCCCACGCTGTCCTGCCGCCGGAGTTTGCGGAGTGCGCCCAGTACAGCGCCCCTGGCCTACGCGAACCACGACGTGGACACCGACTGGAGGGACGTCCCGCTCACGGACTTCGCCGTCCCGGAGGACCTCGACGAGGGCGGCCTCGCGCCGGCCGGTGGTGCCGGGGCCGCCCCGGGCGCCGCCACGCCACTCCCCTGCGGCGAGGCCTTCCTCCAGAAGCAGGACCGCTACTTCCGAGAGCTCCTGACGCTCCGCACGCATGGGCTGTCGGCCTTTGACGCCTTCCAGTTGATGCGCATCTGGTCGAGGGGCGCCTGCGTCCACATCCAGCGGGCGCCCCCGCTCACGACGGCGCGGGGCCGCAGGGTGGGTGACGGAGCGGTCGCCTTCGTCAACGCCCTTTTGGGGGTCACGGCCGCCCCCCGTGAGCAGACGTTCATGAAGGTCAGCGACGGAGGCCTGGGCTGCGGCAGTGCCGAGCAGCGCGGCCCTGCTGCCCTCCTGGCGTCCTGGGAAGCCGGGATCCACGCGGCTGCCCAGGAGCTCCGAGAGACGACAACGATCGGCTTCTTTCGGCGGTGGCCGGGCCTTGGCCGTGCCCTCTCGGCAGCGGACGAGGGGCAGGGGCGGCTGGCAGGAGGCCGTCGCCCCCAGAGTGACCGCTGGCAGGGCCTTCTGGAAGGGCGGAAGGGCAAGGACCAGAAGACGTACACCCAGCACGTACGGGACCACGCCACCAAGACGTTCTTGGCCGCGCTGCCGGCGACGGCGGCGGCGGCGGTGCATAGCTCCTCGGGCAGCTCAGCGGGCGCCTGGTTGGATAACTTTGAGGGGGTCTCGCCCCTTGCCGATCACGCGTTCTGCATTGCGGCCAAGAGGCGCATGCACCTGCCGCTGCTGCAGTCCGAGTGCACGTGCCAGAACCGACCGGCAGCGCCCACTCGCGCGATGGCGCAGGTCGGCCCAGCGCGTGGCCGCACGGCGGACGTCCGCGGCGTTCACGCGCTCAACTGCCCCACGGGAGGTGGCCCGATGCGCCGCCACAACGCCATCCGAGATGCCGTGGCGCTCTGGTTGCGCGGGGTGGGCCACCACGCCCTAGTGGAGCAGGTCACCCCAGAGTGGCACACGGAAGAGCAGGGCGCGGCCACATTGGACGTCGTCTACCATCGAGGTATCCATGGCCGAGTTTGTCTCGACATCAGCTTGGTGGGCGAGGTGGCCGTGGCCCAGACGGGGCGGCCGCATCAGGCAGCCCTGCAGCGCAGAGAGAAAGTGAAGCACCGTAGGTACCCATCTTCTGGCCTGGTGCCCTTTGTTCTCGATGTCAACGGCCGCTGGGGTGCAGAGGCTGAGACGTGGCTGCGCCGTGCCGCGGGGGAATTGCCCGAGGCCGAACGGCCCGCGGCACGCTCATCCCTGCGCTCGGCAGTGGCCAACGCCCTGCAGGGCCAAATAGCTGAGCAGGTCGCCCTGGCGACGGAGGACGTAGTCGGGCTGGATGCCGGGGCCGCCCCGAGCGTCCGGTCTTGACTAGATGTGGCTCCCTCCCACTTGCATGCGCTCCCTGACCCCCCCCCTCCCCCTCGCCTTCCTGTTGCCCAGATCTGTCGTAAAAAGTTGGTCACATCTGCAGTGTGCACGGTACTGTTCAGTTCCCTTGTAGTGTGCATGATGCGCCCTTGCTTTGTCATGTCTGTCCTGCACGCCGCGTTGTGTAGCTACCCTGCCTTGTGCGCGTCGTGCTCCCGCCATGCCATATTCGTTGTGCTCTTAGTTCCTGTCTTGGGCTGCTCTCTCAACCCACCCGTGCTGAGCCTTCATGCCACCAACAGCACCTGTTCGAGACCACTGGTTAAAGAGGCGTCAAGAGGCGTTCAAGATCGGGGCCGCCCCGCGGGTCCTGGGGCCGTCGGCGGCCCGCCGCCCGCTTTGTCGCCCGCCCGCGACGTGGTTTCCTCGCCCCCCTTTCCCCTTCCCCTGCCCGCCCAGGGTCCCGAACGGGGGTCAGGCCGTTTTCCGCCTGCACAAGGATCGGCCCCCACGCACCTGGAGCCGTTGGTTTCAGCCTTTAGTCTTCATGTTTTACTTTTGTCCCGCCTTGGCAGTCGGCCGCCCCATTTTGGTTCGGTGCACAGCCCCCCCCCCCTCCCCTCTCTTCCTCGGCAGCTGTCTGGCTCGTGAGGTCTTGTCTCGCACAATCTCTCGAGCTGCATCTCCAGTGCCATCCTCCCGACCAAGTGATGGCGCCCAAGTTCTCGAAGCCCGCGCCGATGCCGTGGCCTGCCAAGACGCGCGCCGACTCGCCCAGTCACGACGCGGCGCCTCTTCGTGAGGCTTTGGCGGCGAAGGCTAAGGCGAAGGCTGAGGCACGCGCGAAGGCCAGCGGTGCTACCGCGGCCGACGCGCCCACTTCCAAAGCAGAGCCCGTGCAGCGCCCTGGCCAGCAGGCGAGCGCGTTGGAGAGCGAGGACGAGGGGTTCGACATGATGTCTGAGGCGGCGACCTTTCGGACGGCGCCGACACTGCCCACGGGATCAGCGACGCCTGCCGAGGACGCCGACGGAGGCGGCGGCACGGGGGCCGCCCCCAGCGCCGCCGCCTCCGATGGCGCCTCGGAGGGAGGCCCCACGGCGACGGCCGAGGCGCCCGCTGAGGCCTCAGCGATGCCCACGTCGGCGGTGGTGCCAGTGACGAAGGCCGCCCTGGCAGCGGCAGCCACCTACGCCAACTTCACCACGGAGCAGCGCCGTGGGTTGGACGCGATCACCCTCGCGCTCCACAACCTCCAGCTGCGGGAGCAGGCCGTGGGCGGCCGCGGCGGCCGAGGTGCGCGCAGCGACGCCGACGGCGGTCGCTCCGTGGACGATGAGACCGCCAGCGAGGCCCCTCAGCGGTCATGGAGGCAAACGCCACCGCCGACGCAGCAACAAGGCCGTCTACGGCCAGGCCCCCCAGCCGAGCGGCGGCACACCTGCCGCGCTCGAGGACGCCGAGATGATGGCGGAGGAGGACTACGCCGAGGCGGGCTACGTCCACTGCATGGGTGCGTACTGGGTCCCGCCGCAGCGCCTGGGCTGGCGTCGGGTGTGCACAGAGCTGGACGACTGGAAGATCATGATGGTGGAGTACGTGGACGAGCTCAGTTGTGGGGAGATGCGCCGCTACGCTGAGGCTTCAGAGCGCCACCAGAAATACCCCGCGTTGCGGAGGGGCACGCAGGGACAGCACAAGCTGCACACGTGCTCGCGCTGCGTGGCGACGACGACGAACATCACCGAGCAGGAGGCCGTGACGCGCGCAGCGCGCCTGAACAAGGGCGCAGCCTCCATCGACCACGCCGCCAAGCGAGTGGCGAAGTTCCGTGCGAGCTTCGACCACATCAAGGAGGGCATGGACGTGCTGGTGGGATTCGCGCTCTCCGAGGAAGGCTTGCTTGCCCTGCGGAGGTCAACGGAGGGCGTAGGGGTGGGCATCGATCCCGAGAGCACGGGCGCCCCCCCAGCCACGGAAACGGTGGCGGAGGAGGTCGGTCGCCCGATGGCGATGGAGGTGGGGGGTGCCGGGGCCGCCCCGTGCGCCACCCCCACCCCTCGAGGATGGACCTCCCCGTGACGAGGAGAACGACCCCAGCCCGACATCGATGCTGAGGACCAGGAGCACCAGCTGACCGACGTCAAGACCGTGGAGGAGGTCACGGACATCGAGCCCCTGCTGCGGCTCGGCCTCTCCAAGAAATCGCTGAAGCGTATGGCGCGGGCCTATGGCGTCCTCAAATTCGAGACCATGCGCGCCCACATGCTGGGAGGCCTGGGGCCCATCCTGGAGAAGAAGGAGGACATGGTGAGGGGCGCAGAGGCGCAGGGCGGGGTCCAGAAGTGGCTCGACGCGCTGAATGAGGAGGCAGAGGATGATGTGGGAAGACTGAAGAAGGGCCTCCTGGAAGCCTCGGGGGTCGCGGACGCACACCTGGGACACAAACGTGCCTGGAAGGAGGAGTGCCAGGGCAACACCGCGGCGCAGGAGGCCTACCGACGCATGGGCGACTACACGGACCAGTTCTACCGTGGCAAGGGCTTCACGTTCAACATGTACTACAAGTGCTCGGCCAACAAGACCTGGGACAACCCCAGGGGATGCTGCTCGGTGATCCGATCGGATCGCTGGACGCAGCTGCTCACCTGCGCGCAGGAGGCGGCGGGGGAGACGGGCCAGCGCTGGTGCTGCCACTGTGGTGCGCGCTACTCGACCTCCTACGGCGTCTGCATCGAGTTGATAGAGGAGGAGCTGAACCCGCCACGTGCGTACTACATGCACGCGGAACACCCCGAGGAGGACATCCGCGACTTGAAGGCCCTGCTGCGCTACGACAAGCTCAAGAAGGAGGGGGTAGCGGTGTTCAGCGCTGTGGACCTCCTGCAGTACCTGCCCAAGGTCGAGCCGCTGGCAGTGGGCACCGTCTTCAAGCGCTACGCTCCACACCAGCCGCAGTGGGAGGGCCACTATGCGCTGATGGAGGGGCTCTCCTGGGAGAGCCTGACCGAGTTCAAGTGGACCGACCTGTACGCGCAGGTCGCCTGGGGACTGAACGACCCAGAGTGGGCGGGCTACAGCAAGAAGACGCGGCATAAGGCCAAGAGGGAGCGCCTGGAGATGGCGCACAGGGAGCTGGCGCTCTACGGGCGCCGCCACAACCTGCGGGAGGGCAGCCTCACGGGCGGCGGGGGTGGCACAGGGGTCGCCCCGCGCGCCGCCCCCGTCCGCACCGCCAGCGCCCCTCCAGCGGGTGGTGCCCGCGGCAGCCAGGACCCGCCACCACCGCCTGTTGGGGCCCCGCCAGCGGCCACCATGGCCCCTCCGCCGCCGCCGCTGACGGCGCCCCCCGCGGCGCCGCCGCCGCCGACGGACCCGCCGCCGACGGGCCCGCTCCCGCAGCAGATCCCAAATGTTGCAACCCTGAACGCGGCCCTCGGCGAAGATCTCGACCGCCAGATCTTTGGGCCCTCAGGGCAGGCGGGCGGCAGTGGCGACCTCGGGCGAGAAGCGCAGGCGCTGCCGTCGCAGGTCTTTGCAGCCATTGCGCAGGGAGCAGGCCAGCCAGCCTGAATGATGAAGCCCAGCAGGTTCCATGCCCTCGGGGAGGCCACGTGAGTCCATGCCAAGATTTCGTGCCTGCCACTCTCAGAGGTGCTGAACCAGTAGGTCTGCTTACGCCCCAGCCGCAGCAACGCCGCCGTACCCGCGAGCGCGGCGTGCCCACAGTGGCACCCCCCTCGCGTCGCAGCACCTGTTGCTTTAGCCCCCGCTCTGCGTGCGGTCATCTGTGCGCCTAGCCACTCTAGCCTGCCACTTGGCTGGCCATCTTGGCTGGCCATCTCGGCCTCCTCTCACGCCCACTTGCGCTCGAGAGCCTCGCAGGCGGTGCTGGGGTCGCCCCGCGTGCTGCCGCGACGCCACTGGGCGCCTAGCCATTTTGGCTTGCCATCCTGGCCTCCTCTCGCGCCTTCCCGCGCTAGTTGGCCTCGATGGCGGCACTGGGGTCGCCCCGTGCGCTGCTGCACCGCCGCTGACGCTTCACTTTGAGCCGTAGGGGCCAGCTGCCCTCGGATAAGCGCCCGCCGCTGCACGCACGTCAGACCCGCCCGTTCACCCAGAAGAGGCGCCCGCTACATACTGGCAATGAGGCAGCCCGAGGACGCTCTTCCCAAGGTGGTTGAGCCGTGGTGATGTGGTGCACGAGACCGCCAGTAGTAGTAGTAGTAGTAGTAGTAGTAGTAGTAGTAGTAGTAGTAAAAGTAAAAGTGAAAGTGAAAGTAATAGTAATAGTAGTAATAGTAGTAATAGTAGTAGTAGTAGTAGTAGTAGTAGTAGTAGCAATGCTATGCTGTGCTATGCTATGCGATGCTGCGCTATGCGATGGTTTGATTTGATAGAATATGCGATGCGATGCTGCGCTGTGCTATGCT
>CAUYUJ010002492.1:107500-115000 GCA_963575745.1 Prorocentrum cordatum
GTTTCCCTCCCTTTCTTTTCCTCATGTTCCATGCCTGTTGTCTCCGCCTGGCCCCTTCCTGCCTGCCCGCCCGCCCCGCCGGCCCGGCCCTGGCCTCCCGCCTGGGCGTTCGTCGTCTTCTGCCTGCTTCTCCCCTCCTTGTCCCCTTCCGCCGGACAGCACAACCTGCCTGAGACCAGCGTGGCGGCATGCAGGTTTTCGGCAGGGGGGCCTGTAGCGATACCGCGGAGCGGCCAGTCGCCGGGCCTTCTTGTCTCCGCGATGACCGGCGGCCAAGCGGGCGGTCAGGTTCCTTCACAGATGTGTGTTCCAATTCTCAGTGTGGAGGACTCCTGCTTCGTGGCTGACCGTGCGAGGCCTGTTCCGAAATGGGCGGGGGGGCGCCATGCGAAGCTGCCCATTGGTGCAAAATGTGGAGCTTCTTTTTGGGCATGATTCGCATGACGGGTGTGCTGACATTGGTTGGGGGGCGCTGTGCGAGCCTTCCCTCTGGGCCGTGAGGTGGTGCTCCTTGTGGGCACGATCCGCGTGACGGGGTGTACCGCAATGGCCAGGGTGGGCGCAGTGCGAACCCCGCCTCTGGGGCCGTAGGTGGAGATCCCTGTGTGCCACGATCCGTGTGAGAAGTGCGCCGAAATAGGCGGGGGGCGGGATGCGGACCTTGTCTTTGGGGCCGTCCGTGGAACTTCTTGCGGGCCGAGATCCGTGTGAGAGGTGTGCCGAAAGGAGCTGCGCGACGCTAATGGAGCTTTTTTGTTTGGTGTCACACATGCAGTTAATTGTGGGGCACGATTAGTCTGAGGAGTTTGACATCGTGCGAACCTTGTCTCTGGGGACGTAGGGGGAGCTCTCTGTGGGGCGCGATCCCTGTGAGGGGTGTGCCGACATGAGCGGGGGGACGCAAAGCCAAGCTTCTTTCTGGAGCCGCAGGTGAAGCTCCTTGAGGGGCACGATCCGTGTGACAAGATAAGTCCTCCGATACAGAACGCTTTACATTGCGACTAGAGCGCGCTAGAATCTAAGCGCGCGAGAAGAGTGCGCGCGTGTTCCTGGTGTGTACAGATGCACATGCACAGATATACGCACAAGAAGATCCAGGTGTTCAAGTGTTTGAGCATTCAGACTGGTGTCCCGATGTTTGCCCACTCGTGAGTCGAACTGTGCTGCCGATGCAGATCAGAGATGCTGTCCCCCCCCCCAAAAAAAAAAAAACTGCCTGATCACCCAAAGGGAGGAGGAGAAGGAGGAGGAGAAGGCGGAGGGAGAGGCGGAGGAGGAGGAGGAGGAGGAGTAGGAGGAGGAGGAGGAGGAGGAGGAGGAGGAGGAGGAGGAGGAGGAGGAGGAGGAGGAGGAGGAGGAGGAGGAGGAGGAGGAGGAGGAGGAGTGGGGGGGAGGAGGAGGAGGAGGAGGAGGAGGAGGAGGAGGAGGAGGAGGAGGGAGGAGGAGCGTTGTGCGTGGCAGTTCCCTCGCAGGGGGTCGGAGCGCGCAGGGGGGGTCGGCTCGTGGCAGGGAAGACTCGGGAGGGAAAACAACACACAGACACAATGAATCGTCGATCCCCAGGAAAACGAAGGATTGCAACAAAAACCAAGGATTGCAACAAAAACCCTTCGAAGGTTTTTGTTGCAATCCTTCGAAGGATTGCAATCCTTCGGTTTTTGTTGCAATCCTTCGGTTTTTGTTGCAATCCTTCGGTTTTTGTTGCAATCCGTTGTTGCAATCCTTCGGTTTTTGTTGGTTTTTGTTGCAATCCTTCGGTTTTTGTTGCAATCCTGGGAACACGTGGGAAATATGGAGGGGAAGACACACAAAAGCCCAGAAAGTATGGGAAAGTACGGGGAATCTCGTTATCTGTGTGCATTTATTTGTGTGTCCTTGGGCCTCTTGAAAGATGCCCACCGGGCGCCCACACCCTGGAGCGAGCCTGCACTGCACCTGTGCAGCGGGTGGGTGGCCTGCACGTCGGGCCGCGCACGGCGAGAGGGCCTGCGGCCGTGGCCCATGCTCGGGAAGAGTGAAGAGCGGCCCGCCACCCGTGTGGGTGCCGAAGGGCTGTCGGACGGCTCTGCACGACGCTGAGGCTAGAGCCACAGGTGGGACACGAGCCGCCCTCCACCGTTTTGTGGCTGCTGGAAGCGTGTGAGTCCAGTGTGCGCGGCGCTGGGGCGAATGCCACGTTTGAAGAACGGCTCGCCGCCCATGCCTGTGGTTTCCGAGATTGTGGCTTCTGAAAATTCGTAAGTCACACGTGCGCGGCGCTAAGGCGTTAGCGACATGTTGCAAACCGCTCGCCCTCCATGCGTCTTTACGTTCGGAATTCACAGATTCAGCAGCATAAGATGAAGTGCCTGACCCCTTCTACCCACTTGTTTCGGCGGACGAAGAGGAGGATAATTCATCAGGGCGCGGGACGAAGGAGGAGGGGGGAGGGGAGGGTTGGGAGGAGGAGGAGGAGGAGGAGAGGGAGGAGGACAAGAAGGAGAGGAAAGAGGATGAGGGGAGGATAAAGGAGGAGGGGGTATTTCGCAGGTCAAGCACGCGGAGACCGGCCATGCAAGGCTGAGGATCCGGTGTCTCCTCCCCCTCCTACGTTTCGTTGCTCCTCCCTCCTTGGGGTCGGGCGCGCCAGACCTCGTCCGCGCCGCGACGGCCAGAAAACTGGTGCGCCGCCTTCCGCCGCAGCATTTTCCAAAAGTTTTGCCTGCAGTAGTCTACGTCTGCCGTCGCACTCGGCGACCGAGGAAAAGAAGACGCCAGGGGATGTTCACATGCCCGATGTTTGGAGGAGGCCCGAGCGATCTTGGGACACGTGAAGGCAGACGCTGTACCACGCATCGTCCCCAGGGGGCGGAGCTACTCCAGAAGTGTCCTGGCTGGGATGGTGCGAGGTCGGATCTGGGATGAATCGTAGTGCAAAGTAAATATGGAAGTCACTACGCGGAGGGATGAGGAGTCGGAGGGATGAGGAGTGAAGTCCGGCCTCGGCCTGGCGGTCGAGTCTAACGTATTGTCTAAATGGTCCAGGCTACGCGAGTGCAGGACGGCCACGGTGGCGGCCACGAGTGCCCACAGGGCGAAACCCCGCAAATCCCACCCGGCGCGCGGGACGGCCACGAAGGCGGCTGCTGCTGAGAAATTAAAGCAGTTGGGAAAAACCCACCTAACTGTTTGTTGAAAGTGCTAACCCGTGCAAGTGCTGTTTGGGGAACCTTAGGTTTTGCCTCTTCGGCCGCCACCCAGGGCTTCCAAGACGGCCTCGGAGACCCCCCGTAGCCATTTTGGAACGAGCGTTTTTCTCAAGCGGTCGAGGTTGACACGGAGGTCTCGACACACGTTCGCAGCATTCGAACGTATTTTCGACAAGTGGTGAGGCGTTATCGCTATATCTGCGATGTCATATTTTGGTTCTGCATTCTCATTCGCGTTGGTTCATTACCTATTCGCCCAGGTGTATGCAACGCAATCAGAAGTATATACTTTTGAGTCCTATGCAGATGCGGAGTGCTCGGATAGCGCCTTGACGAAGACCGACTACCTTACAGAAGTAACAGGTTCTGCTGGTTGTTACGTCTACACGGACGTCAACGGCGACGTGACCACCAGTGTTTCGAGCTTCAGTTTGACGTGCAGCGATGATTCAAACGACTACACAGAGTACGAGAGTGAGAGTTGCACGGGCCCTGCAGTTTCCACTGGGACGAAGCCTTGGTTCACTACGCTCATGTGCGCGTCGCTCCGAGCCCGTAATTTACGTTCCACAGTTTTTACTGCCCACTTGTCTTCATCATGCACGAAGTCGTATCTCCCGACGCGGTGATTGCCAAAATGTTGGAGATTCGTTCCCAAAATTCGGCCAGGGGTCGGTTCAATGCAGAGTGCCAATGTGTGAGCTTCGCACTGAGTAGCTTTGTGAGGCTGAACTTTTGCCATAAATGCAATCGACCTCGCTGTAGCATTGTCGTGATTTAGCGGAGGTCGCGCGCAGAAAAAAGACGGCCCAGGAGACCCCCGAAAGAGCCCCAGGACGTTCCCTCCTTTGGAGTCGTATGGAGGCATGCTGGAACCTCGGATTCCCAACTATGGTTTGAAGGCCTCGGGAACAATCACGCAACAATCCCCGGCTGCACCCAGAAACGGCCATAATCCAGGCCCTCTGGCTCTTCATATATGTTACACGATCATACGCCAAGAAATCGGAGGGACCTGCGGACATTCCATTCAGCGCCTCGCGATACGGTTGCGGGCACTGCAGTTCTCCGCAAATTGTGGGAGTTGCGCGGACCGTGAATTGCCCTCTGGAACTGGTCACAGCCCCTGGAAAGTGTACACTGTATTTGTTCACGAGGTCCAGGAGCAAACCTCTCCTCGTCGTCCTCGTCATTTCATAATATCCCCCCTGATCGTGCGCTTCTTCTCCCAGTCTGCTGCCCTGCAATACATATCCGCCACTGCGCTGTGGGGTGTTGCTTGGGAGGGCTGGGGGGGGCCGCGGAGGGTTGCTGGGGCGGGGGGGGGGGGGTAGCGGGCAGGAGCGAGAGAAGGAGGCGAGGGGAACACGCGAGGAGAGTTGAGAGCGGGGGAGAAAGGTTCGGGGGGAGAAGGGAAGGCAGAGGAGGGGTGGCGCGCGCACGTGCTCGGAGAACCCACCGCGGGCAGGCCCCGGTGCAGGTTCTCCCACCGTCGTGGGCGGCAGACCGGCGGTCTCAATGGCTCCCGAGAGGAGACGGAAGAGGAGAGAAGAGGAGAGAAGAAGGGGAGGGAGGAGAGTGGGTGGAGGAGGCAGCATGGGAGGGCCAGCGCCTGTATTCGGCACGGGCCGGCGCCTGCCTGGATGCCGAGCGGTGCCTCTTGGAGCCGTACGCCCCCCGCGCGAGGGCCAGCTCGTGGACCGCAGCACGGCCTCGGTGGTCGGGCAGCGGGCCTCCAGGCGCTGCTCCTGGCTCGGCGTGGCGGCCCGCTCGCTCGTCGCTGCTGCCCGGCCCCGCGCGCCCGCGCGAGCCGCTCGGGGAGGCCGTCGTCCTCCCTCTGCGAGGGAGCCCTGCGGCAGGCACGGCCCGCGGGCGCCGCAGGCCGCGGCGGCCCCTCCGCGAGGCGTCCGGCGACGGGCGGGTTCGGGGCGGACGCGGTGCGCGCGCCGGCCTCGGGCGCCCTCGATGCCAATTCCAAGGCGCCCGAGTCCTGAGATGCACTGGCGCGAGAACCTCCAACGCACTGTCATGCCACTGGTCCACTGGGCCCGCGCAGCCGCGACCGCGTCGGAAAACCAGCCGGCCCCCTTGCGGAGCCACGCGGCCGTCGTGGGGGCCGTGGCGCAGCAAGCTCAAGCAGTGGCGAAGCGTCCTGGCTCCCATAGAATTAGGCGCAGCAGGGAATGTTCTGAGACCCTTTCCTGGTGTGCCCAAAATGTTATTATTAGAACACTTCTGGCTGGGACTGTCTTGTTTCAACACATCGGGCTCATGTTCTAAGAACATTGTTTTTGTTCTCAGAATCAGAATTTGTGTTCGGTCCCTGAGAAGATTTCGTGGTAGCCCTATAGGAATGCCAGGACGGTCGGTCCCTGCTCAGTTGGCAGCTGCGCGGTGCGAGGTCGTGGCTGGCCTGCGCGCCGCGCCGCGCGGCCAGCGCTGCCCGCCGGGCCAGCGAGGCAGCAAGGCAGCACGGGGATGCTTCCACGGGGTGGCCAGTCGAGGCAGCGGGCTACGTGCGCAGGCGGAGGCTGGCGCGCTAGGCGCGAGCGAGCGGGGGAGGGGGTGGGAACAGGGGGAAGGAGGGAGCAGGTTGTTTGTCAGTGCTAGCGAAAAGCCTCCCAGCGCACCCATCCACCCTGTGAAGTTTTTTCCGAACGAGCCTGAAATTCCTTTCGAGCCACCTGAGGCGGCTCTCGCAGGAGGGAGGGAAGAGGAGGAGGTGAGGAGGAGGAGGAGGAGGAGAGAGAAGGAAGGAGAAGGGGGAACGGGAGGGGAGGAGGGAGTAGGGAGGAGGAGCAGGAGGAGGAGGAGGAGGGAGGGAGAGGAGAAGGAGGGAAGGAGGGAGGGAGGACATCCAACATGCCGTCCTCGACGTAGTTTTGGCTTGCCCGGGTGGGTGGGTGGACTGCGACGTGAGCATTGCCGAAGCCTTGGCGCCTCCTGGCCCTGACAGCCTGACAGCCGCAGGAGAGCCGCGACGGCCAGCGCCGCGACGCTGCGGGAAGAACACGTTCGCTACCCAGGCCCTGGGCTCTGCGCCGCCGCCATCGAAGCTGGTGGCCGCATGGGCGCGGAGCTGCAGGCGTTCCTGCGTGTCCACGCGCCAGGTGCGGACTGCGCGGGAGCGCTGGCCGACGTGCGCCAGCGTGTCGTCGTGGCGGTGGCATGCGGCACCGCAGCCATGCTGATGAGCGCCACCGGGCCGCAGCCCCAGCCGTGGCGATCGCCTGCCCTAGCGGCCAGCCGCGGCCGCTGAAGGCGCTGCTCTCACCTCCTCCTCCATCCTCCTCCATCCTCCTCCTCGTCCTTCTCCTCCTCCTCCTCCTCCTGCTCTTCCTCTTCCTCCTGCTCTTCCTCCTGCTCCTCCTCCTGCTCCTTCTCCTCCTTCTCGTCGTCCTCTTCCTCCTCCCACTACTACTACTACTACTACTACTACTACCACCACCACCACCACCACCACCACCACCACCACCACCACCACCACCACCACCACTACTACTACTACTACTACTACTACTACTACTACTACATACTACTACTATTCTACTACTCCGACTACTACTACCACTACTACTACTAAATACTACTACTAACTACCACTACTACGACTACTACTACTACTACTCTCCTAACTACTTACTACTACTACGAACTACTACTACTACTTTTATACTACTATTAATACTCTACTATTACTACTAGTACTACTACTACTACTAACTCTCTACTACTACTACTACTACTACTACTACTACTACTACTACTACTACTACTACACGACTACTATCACTGCGGGACTACTGACGGTAAACTAACTACTACTAAACTATTACTACTACTACTACTACTCTACTACTACTACTACTACTACTACTTACTTCTACTGCTACTACTAGGTATTATTCTACTACTACTACACGATTACTACTACTACTTACTACTACACTACTACTACTACTAATATTACTACTACTACACTACTAGACACTACTACTACTACTGCCATTACTACTACTACTACTACTACTACTACTACTACCACTAACACTACTCTACTGCTTCTTCTTCTTCTTCTTCTACTACGACTACTACTACGCCTACGACTAACGACGACGACTATTACTATTTCCGATTGACTCTACTACGACTAACTACTACTACTACTACTACGACCTACGACTACTACTACTACTATTACTACTACTACGACTACTACTACTACTACTACTACTACTACTACTAGTGCTACGACTACTGCTACTACTACAAATACTAGTAGAACTACTACTACGACTACTATTACGACTAC
>CAUYUJ010002492.1:119519-162019 GCA_963575745.1 Prorocentrum cordatum
CCCTTTGGGGCGCCCCTGTCCAGGCGGGCTTTGAAGAGGCGCTTGCCACCGCCAAGGAGGACCTCGTCGCCACGAAGGCCCGCGAGCTGCCATCCTCCTCATCCTCTAGGGCCTAGAGAAAAGAAGGATGAGGAGAAGGGGGAGGATCGATAATTTCAAATGCCGCTGGCCTTTTCTGGATCTTCGGAGGCCCCCAAGGACATTCGGATACCTCTGGAGACCTCCAGATCCAAAGTCCCACCCTGACAGTTTGCCCCCAAACGTCCCCGAAGTAGCCTGGCGACGGACCCAATCAGATGCAGTTATGAGTACCGTCGTTGTGAGTATCGCTTTCGGTGGATCTCCTTATGGGGTCCCGAAGCGACTGAAGGGTGCACCAGGATGTGGCGGGGCCACCATGTGGTCGCTGCCACTGGGTCCTTCGAGCATCGCGAGGGACATGAAATGAACGAGGGGGGCCAGCAACAGGGACCATTAAGACCTCCGGTGGTGCACCCTATGGGGCCACGGGACGTGTGAGAGGTTCGCCGGGGCCACGAAAAGCGTGAGGGTTTTGCCGAAATGGAGGGTGGAACCGCATGCGGGCGCCGCCACTGGGGCCTTCGGTGGAGCTGCTGACGGCCACGAACCGTGTGAGGGGTGCACCGACATTGAGTTGGAACTGCATGCGGCCGCTGCCACTGGGGCCTTACTTGGAGCCCCCTATTGGGCCACGAAACGTGTGAGGGGTGTGCCGACATGGAGGTGGAACCGCATGCGGGCGCTGTCAGTGGGACATTCGCTGGAGCTCCTTATGGGGCCACGCGTGTGAAGGGTTGTGCCGAAATGGGTGTGGAATTGAATGCGGACGCTGTCCCTGGGGCCTTTGGTGGAGCTCCCTATGAGGCCACGAAGCGTGCGAGGGGTGCACCGAAGTGGATGTGGAAATGCATGCGGGCGTTGCCACTACGACATTCAATAAAGCTCCCTATCGAGCCACGAAAGGTGTGAGGGACGTGCCGAAATGGAGGGTGGAACTGCATGCGGGCAAAGCCACTGGGGCCTTCGGTGGGGCTCCTTATGTGGCCACGAAACGTGTGACGGGTGCACCGAAATGGAGGGTGGAACTGCATGCGGGCGCTGCCATTGGGGCCTTCGGTGGAGGTCCTGGGCCACGTGTGACGGGTGCACCGAAATGGGGGTGGAACTGCATGCGGGCGCTGGACACTGGCGCCCTCGGTGGAGCTCCCTATGGGGCCACGAGACGTGTGCGGGGTGTGCCGACATGGGGGTGGAACTGCATGCGGGCGCTGTCAGTGAGGCCTTCGGTGGAGCTGCCGAAGTGGACATGTGGGATGTGCTGGAATAGACACACGCGGATGGCAAAGGCAGGGATGGGAGGACGGAAGAGCGGGCGGAGAAGAGGGGGAGAGGAACGTTGGGCGCTGTCTCTTCAAAACGAGGACCCAACACTACAGGATGGTTGGGAAGAATGCCAAGCAACATACAATGTCTTCTGAAGTCCTCAAACATCCTCCCCTCCAACATCCTACTCCTCACACATTCTCCTTTCCAGTCTACTACACAAATTTACCCCTCCTGATATTCCTGCTTCTCAACTCTTCTCCCGTAGATATCCCCACTCCTCGCTCTCTCTCTCTCTCTCTCTCTCTCTCTCTCTCATTCCTAGTCGTGCGGAGGGATGTGCATGTACAGCTAACCAGCTAACCTGCATACGGGACGGGGACGTGATGAGAGCCATCGGGGTAAAAGGAGGATAAGCAGAAGCAAGGATGAGATGACGAAGTCGGAGCTTGTCCACATGCAATGATCTGCCGCCCCCTCTCCCCTGCCGCGTCCTCCACGCAGCCTCCACAATCAATTGAACATCTCCAGACATGAGCAGGGGTGCGACGGGAGGAGTTCAAACTGATGAGCGGGTTGACACAGTCGGCCCGGATTAGTGGGTCGACCCTGCCAAGTCAAGGGTACCTGTGTGTCTTGTGTCTCGCGACCCGTGCTTCCTGCATTCCTGTGGCGGTGTGGCTCTCGGAAGGGGTCTTCTGTCCTCTCGCGTGCCCTGTCCAATGAAGTCCGACTGTTAAGTTTTGAGATTTCTGCTGGCACATGCCTGGAGCACAGTTGCCGAGCTCTTTCCACTACTCGCAGAGTGCCTACTCGCAAGCGTCCGAAAACAGACATGCTTGCCTCGATGTAGTGGATCGTACGTCCCCCGCGGAGAATCCAGGCCACTTGCGAGTAGCTGCTTTCGCGAGCAGTGGAACGCGCTCGTCTATCCAGGGTTAGAAAGTCCTGGGTTTCCCCCACCTTTCCCTGCCTCTGGCGCGGTGCTCCCGCGCGGCTCCCAGCAGTGGCAGCGGGCTCGGTATGGTGCTCGGCCTGTGTCCTCGCCTCGATGGTTCGTGCATCCGTTGTCCTCGCGCTTCTCACGAGCGAGGGCCCACACACGAGGTCCACATCCTTTCCCCCAGCTTGCGGGATCACGACGGTCCGCTTATTACATCTGGTTGCAAGCTCTGAAACTGCCCACTGCGATTCTCTCGTGTCACATTCACCTCATGTGCGCAATGCTATCACGACGCCCAGGCGGACATCATGGAGACGCTGAAGGTGCTCAGAGGGCCTCTCTGCCATGGCCTGCCTGGCGAGTGGTGCGCAAATTTGCGGTCGCTCGACGCATGCAGTAGTCCCGATGTCAGGTCCATTGGTCATGGACTCAGTGCGTACTCGATGAGGCATTGATGACACCTGGACGATTGCGAAGGCCTGACGGCCGATGCCGCCGACCCTGAAAGACATCGACGACGACCAGAAGGCGGATGAGGAGGAGGAGGAGGAGGAGGAGGAGGCGGAGGAAATGGACTCCCCCTGGGCCCCCCGATGTGTTCATAAATGGCCCTCCAGTGGAGGTGGTGTGTGCACCAGCTCGTCTGGTGACCAGCTGCTGGCACCTCGGCGGCTCGTGGCGGGCGCGCGCGGCGATCTCCTCGTGGCGGCGCGGGGAACGCGCAAGGGGGTCACGGACGTGCGCCCGCGTCGCAGCGGTGAGGCTTCGGCCGCCTGCTCACGGTGGCGAGCGCGCCGACCAGCCCTCTCCTTGGCATCGCTTGGACGTGTGCATTTTTTCTCGGCGAGAAATCACGAGGACCATCCTGGACCATCGAGGAAAAAAACACGCACGAAACCGAAAAATGCACAGGAAATAGACGTCCGAGCGACGGCAAGTCTCCCCAGCGTCGTCCGCGAGGCTCGGGGGCCGCCAGGGCCCGCCCGTCCGCCCACTCGAAGGCCCCCTGGTCTCGGATCCCGCCCGCCGCCCTGCGGCCCCAGCGGGTGAGGAGAGCAGCAGCAGCCCCGGCGGCGTGTCGCCGTCGAGGCACACCAGCAGTTCTCAAAGCATGGTGGCATGCGAAGCCCCGAGCACCCGATCGAGCCGCACAGGACCGGAACGTGCACGAGCTCCCCGCCCGGACGAGGTCCCCAGAGGTCCTTGGAGGTCTTCGGAGGTCCCCGGAGGCCTCTGCCGATCCCAGGAGCCCCCGAGGGCCTGGTGAGGCCCAAGATAATCCTGCGGCCAGGCTCGCTTCCGGAGGACCCTTCGGTGTCGCAGCATCTGCAGCTGGCACGGGGGTCAACGGCAATCCTTGCCTCGGAGGGGTGCCCTCCTGTTCGGAGAGCCCTCCGACTGGGGCATCCTCGCGGGGCCGCAGGCTCTCGGGGAAGGGGCTCCTGTCCTCGACCGGCGTCGTTGTGGCCACGCTTCGGCTGCGCCCTTCCGTGCGGCATTCGCCGCGGCAGGGGCCGGGCCGGCCCCAGAGACTCGATGATCCTCAGGACGTGCGTTAGCCCACTGTGCATGTTCCCCCGTTCAGTCTCCAGCTACAGCATGCAGCCTGTGTTGGCCCATGCTGGCCCTCTCTCTACACACACGATGCTTCGTGTGCAGAAGGGCGTCGGTGGACGGGCGCACGCTGGCGCCAGTGTATGCTCCGGGGATCGTCGGGAGAGGTGCTGGAGGGGCTCCACGGGTACAAGGGCGACCTCCACAAGAGCTGCGACTACATCCTGAAGAACTTCGAGGCCAGGCAGCAGGCGCGGGCGGTGGCGCCGGCTGCGCCGCCGGGCTCGTCGCACCCCGCTCCCTCTCCCACCTCGCCTTCCCTCGCCCAGTGCGCCCTGCCCCCCGCTATCCACCCCACCTCGGCGACCGCGAAGGGCGCGGTTGCGCCAGGGTGTGGCCTGCGGTCCGTGTCGTTTGGGGGCTTGTGGCCTGTGGGGCACCTCGCTGCCCTTGCTGGGCCTCCTCGGGGCGCGGCGGAGAGCTCAGTCGAGGTCCTCGCCCGCCCCCAGGGCGCGGGTTGCGAACCACACCCTTTGCAAACCACATCTCCTTCGGAGTCGTCGACCACCCCTGGCTCTCTACACCCTCGTCCTCCAACTTTCCCCGCCTCCTCGTTTCCTCGTTTCTTCTTCCCTTCGCCCTCAGGGGGGGCGCGCCAGGGGAGCTCCCCCTCCCATGGAGAGGAGAAGGGGAGAGTCGCGCCTCTTCCTCGCTCATCTTGACACTCTTCCCAAGTTTCACTTCACGGTTGATCTCGCATTCTGACTGTAGCACTTCGCATTCGACTTCATTGGGATAGGAAGAGGCAATGGAAGAGAGATGAAGAGGAGAGAAAGGAGGAGGGATGATGAGGAGGAAGGAGGGTCAGGGGGAATTGGAGAATGATGATGGAGTGTTACTGGGCAAGCGAGTTTCCAGAGTGAGAAGGACGAGGGAGAATATGAGTTTGAACAGGGCGAGTGAGGAAGAAAAGAATGATGACAAGGATGAGCAGCAGCAACAAGACGAGGTTTGACGAGGAGCGAGGGAGAGAGGAGCGAGTCGGAATGAAGGGCAGGAGGAGCAAGGGGAAGATGAGGAAGATTGGGTTGACTACATTCCCGAATTGCATGACGTAAACAGATTGGAGTTTACGAGTACGCATACGAGTTTGAATGCGGGTGAGAGGAGACAGCAGCACCTGCAGGGCAGCATGAGGATCAGATGCGGGAGGGGCAGGAGCGCGCGCAGAAGTAGGAGAAGGAAGCGGAGGAGGCACGAATAGGTGAGGGAAAGCAGGGGCATTCGAGGTGGCCTTGGTAGAAGGAAGACTGCGAGCAGGGAGTACAGTGCCGTTTTTTTTATACATGCTCCGCGTGCGGATCATGTATTAAAAGTGCGGGGATTTAGTATTAATAACAACGATGAGTTCAAGCATAATTTTATGCATACATTAATCATGTATTAAAGGTCCTTTCTTTTTCAAAATCCGATGTACTAAAAACTGCCCTGTAGCAGCAGTCGGGCTAGCCGGGTCGAGCGAGCCGGCGCGCCCCGCCCGCTCCCGCCTGCTCTCCCGTGGCGCAACTTGTTGTTGGGACTGGCGCGCGTTCCCACCCAGCCAAAAAAATCGGAGATTGATAGACCTCCTACCCTGACACGTCGATTAGTGAATTTGCCGTTGTCGGTTCGCGAGAGGGCGTCGCGGCCGTCATTTTTGCGGATTCAGGTCCGTCGGTTTCGGTCCCAGGCCGTTTTCACTAAGGGGAGGTTTACTAAAGGGAGGTTTGTCCACCGCCGAAAAAATGTGCTCGCGCGCGGTCCCGCTTTTCCGACGACCCCGGCGAGGGCGGGCGCGCGCGTTCCAGAGAAAGTCCGTGTGCGGTCTTCTTGCCGCGAGAGCACTGTTCCACTCCTGCGCGCGGCCGCATTTCCGAGGAGAGCAGCGGCGACGGGGCAATTTCAGGAGGGAAAAAGACACACAGACACAATGAATCGTCGATCCCCCAGAAAAGATGAGAAAATATGGGAAGTGGGGGGAAGACAAAAACCCAGAAAATATGGAGAACAAAAAATTGTTGTGTGTATTTATTTGTGTGTGCCCTGGGGCCCCTTCACAAGCGGCCGCGCCGAGGCAGCGCCGGCACTCTCTGCGAAGCTCTGCACGGCGCCATGGCGAGAGCCGCACCTCGCCCGCCCGCGCGCGGCCCCGCGGCCGCTCTTGTCCGCGGACGCGCAGGCCAAAAAGTCATGGGCAGCGCTCGGACGTGTGCATTGTGCTTTCGGCGAGGACCATCGAGGAGCATCCTTGATAATCGAGCCACGAGCACTCACGAAGCCGAGAAATAAATGCTCGGGGAAGGGACGTCCGAGCGGCGGCAAGAGACATGCACCGCGCCCAAGCGGGAACTCCACCGTTCACGCGCGATCTGCACGGAGCTCGGGCAAGGCCGACACTGCTCCTGCTCGCGCGCGGCCCCGCTCCCGACGGCAGGGGGGGTGAAACATGCGCGCCGCGCCTATGCGGGAGCTGAAGCCTCGGGAAGCGTGAGCGCGGCGCCGCGGCGACAGCGACGCTTCGCTGTAGCGCGCGACGTGCGCCCCGTTCCCCTTTTCCCGCCACCTCGTCGCTGCCAAAGACGTCGCTGCGGAGAGCGAGAGAGCCTCGGCCCCGTTCTGCTCTGCACGGGGAGGGCGGAAGGGCCCATATTTATGGGAGGCTGTCGGCCCGCTTGGCGGCAGAGTGGGATCATCTCAGTATGGAATGAGGATAGAACGCGAGGAGGAGGGGGAGGAGGAGGAGGAGGAGGAGGAGGATGAGGAGGAGGAGGAGGAGGCGGAGGGGAAAGTGGAAATGGACGAAGGACAGAGGAGATTTCGACCGGGGTGTTGATTTGAGGAAGGCGGCTGAAAGGTTGCCCCCCTCCAGCGTCGACGGAGGAGGTGACGGGTAGAGGTAGTAAGAGTAGGAGTCGTTGCGCTGGGCGTTGCAAGTTGTGATCGGAGTAGAAGCAGGACGAGCAGGAGAAGGATCAGGACAACGCTGCCGAGACCGCTGCCTCGTTTTTCTGTTTTAGACCATCGCTGCTCTCTGCTTTAGTTGTGCGGGACGCAGACTCTGTCCCTGAGGCTACGAATGAACGAACGAGGAGGAGGAGGAGGTAGAGGAGGGGGAGGACGGCTGTAAGTTGACCTCGCAAGAGAGGACAGTAGTGAGACCCAAGTGGTGAAGAAGGTAAAAGAGATGCGAGCAGGCTCGGATTCCAACGCTCGTGTGGGAGTGCGGGATGTCTGCTGCATTGTGTTTTTTACCTGTATTTCCCATGCTCAGGAGGGGAAGAAACACACAGACACAATTAATCGTCGATTCCCCGGAAAGTATTGGACAATATGGGAAGTGGGGGGGAAGACCAAAACCCAGAAAATATCGGACAATATGGGGAATATGTTTATTTGTGTGTGCTTATTTGTGTGTTTGTGGGCCCTATCAAATACACACTCAGATTCAAAGCCTCTGGTGCGACCCCTTCGGTGCCAACAGAGATCTGGTCCACGGAGAACGGGAGGTCCCACATGCGCTTTCACGGGGTAGGCCGATAGCCCTTCGGTTTCAAACCGTAATAAGGTATGAGCTCGTGTGGGGGGTGTTCCATGTGTGCGCCTAGGTGCATTGAGAGGCGTCAGATAACGATGAGGGTGGTGGCGGCATGAGCGTGGTGACGATGACAGTGAGGGTGAGGGTGAGAGTGAGGATGGATGCGATGATGGTGAGGGTGCAGGCGAGAACGCAAGGTAAGATGAGGATGGCTGTGGATATGATTATTTGAATGAGAAGGACGATGAGAGTGACAGTGATGAGAGTGTGGGCGAGGACGAGAGTGATAATGAGACTGACGATGGCGATGAGCGTGGGGGCTCGTCCAGCGCGGTGTGTCTAGGAAAAAACTACGCTCTCCACTTTGAACGTGGAGGGTGAAGAACATCCCACACCCAGTTCCACCTGATCCCACCAGTCGGGAACGAAGGCAGCAGCACAAGGGTAGGGGTGCACGTAGATCTTTCATCCCTTTGGCCAAAGGAACGCACCAACACGTAGTCCCACCAGGTCGTGCAGGGAGAGATCTCTGGACAGCGGGATTGGATTTGCATGCGTTTGCCTTGGTTCGTGCCCTTCCCATTTACTCTCCGTTTGTTCTCCTCGGCCGGATCGATTCCCATTTAGAGGAAATTCCACGGGCGAGCATAGTTGCGTTGGTTTCCACGGGCACGGAGGAGAAGAAGGAGGAGACACATTTGAGAAGGTGGGAGGAAGAGAAGGAGGAAGAGGAGTTGGAAATAAGGCAAGCCTAGGATACGAATTGGTCACGTCAGAGCGTTTCGAAGCTTCATTCGGAGCGTTCTGGAGCTCTCTCGAATGGCCGCGGCGTCCGATACGTTCTCTGGATCCACCGTCTGTCCGGGATCCCCGAGCCGCTGGTACCCGCTCTGTGTTCATCCCACCTTCGGAGGAGACCCCCGACATCACACGTCTTGAGATATAAGCACAAGGACGCGAGAAATACCCACGACTAGAAATTGGTCGTTTGCGCAGAGTCTTCGTGCCTAGCTGGAGACTTCCCTAAGCCACTTCCTTGCATTCTCATCAGCATTCCTTGAATTTATTTTGGCGTCTACGGTCGTCGGAGGTCTTCCCTGGGCTTTCCCCGGACATCCTCGGGATTCCTCTCGCAGCGAAGGCCTTGGGTTGACTCGCCAGAGCCCTCAATACAATCGTTCTGGCTCATTTCCCGGCACGGATCGATCCACAGTGGTCGTGGGACCCGAGGTCGAGGCTTGTCGCAGCGCCAGAGCCTGAGGGAAGGATGAGAATCCAAGGATTGGCGGCACGCAGCGGAAGGGGGGAAGCCTCCTGAGGAGGAACTCCGCTACAGAGTCGACGAAGAAAAAACGCCATGAACATATGTTTGTTCGTGCTCCCTGCGGATTTCTTCGATCCGCGCTGGACCCCCTCCCTGGCGCGCGGAGCGCGCCAAGTGCGGCGCTGGAGGCGCCGCCGGGTGGACTCCGCGCGGAGCGCCAAAAGTTTATGTTTATGGCGTTTTTTCTTTTGGGCCTTTCTCGGAGGCCCCCGCCTCCCTGGCGGCCACCCCCCCTCGGCTCTGCTCCCTTCAGCGCACCGCCCACAGGAGGACGAGGAGGCAGAGGAGAAGGAGGAGAGGGAGGAGGAGGAGGAGGAGGAGGAGGAGGGAGGAGGGAAGGAGGAGAGGAGGAGGAGGAGGATGAAGAGGAGGATGAGGAGATGAGGAGGAGGAGGAGGAGGAGGAGGGAGGAGGAGGAGGAGGAGGAGGAGGAGGAGGAGAGGAGGAGGAGAGAGGAGAGGAGGAGGAGGAGAGGAGAGAGGAGAGGAGAAGAGGAGGAGGAGGACGAAACGAGGAGGAGGAGGAGGAGGACGAGGACGAGACGAGAGACGAGGAGGAGGAGGGAGGAGGGAGGAGGGAGGAGGGAGGAGGAGGAGGAGGCGGAGTTGGCGGAGGAGGCGGAGGAAGAGGGTGCGGAGGAGGAGGCGGAGGAGGAGGAGGAGGAAGAGGAGGAAAGGAGGACGAGAATGATGAGGAGGAGGAGGAGGAGCGAGGAGGAGCGAGGGAGGAGGAGCCAGCCACCCTCGGGGGAGCTGCCCCCTTTTTGTTGGGGCAGCGGAGGAGTTGCCAGCCCCCGACCAAAGAGCGGCGCCGCTGCCCGGAGGAGGAGGAGGAGGAGGAGGAGGAGGAGGAGGAGGGCGAGAGAATGACGGCGGCACGGCGGGCTTGCGTGTTCGGCCTGCCGCGTCTTTCGCGCGGTTTGCCATCATCATCGACTCTTGACTTGCCCCAGAGCGTATTCTCACCAGGATTTCGAGGGCCCATACATAGACCCCAGGAGGAGGGAGGAGGAGGAGGAGGAGGAGGAGGAGGAGGAGGAGGAGGAGAACGAGGTGGTGGGGCGAGATGAAGGGCTCAGTTTGGTGCGAAAGTGCACCAAGCTGATCCTGCACACTTGCTGCTGTCGGCATCCGTCCGTTGCCTTCCGCTCGCACTGCCGCCGCTCTGCCATCGCTCTGACTCTGCAGCTGTGGCCATGCGCCCTGCGCCTGCGCTGAACAAGAGAGGGTGTGCTGGTGAGGGTCACAGACCCCGACGCCGTAATACGTTCACAATGTGGACCCCTCAGAGGTCTCGGCCACTGCTCCGGGCACCAGCTTTTCACCCCGAGTCCTTCCCCCTGGCGGTCCCAGGCCGCTGCGAGGGCCCCCGTGAGCCGAAGACTGCAAAGCACTTTCCGTCATGAGTTCTGCTCACGGTTCGAGTGGGTTCTCGAGGTGGAGGAGGGCGAGAGGACGACGGGCGCGGCGGGCCCGTGCTCGACCGGTCGACCGTGCCTTTCCTGTGCGGGCCACCCGCCGGTGCTGTCCGCGCCAGGCTCGCCAGGCCGAGATCGAGGCGCTCGGGGAGGCCCGCGGGGCTGCCTCTCGCCTTGTCCGCTCGGCACCACCGGGGCGTGTGCTCGGCAGCGGGTGCTTGGCTGCGCGAAGGAGAGCGGCGGAAAAGCGCCGCTTTCGCGCGGGATGGCGCTGGAAAGTGGCAGGAAAGCGCCACCTCCCTGCATCGATCAAAGTTCCCGTCTACTGAGTACCCACCGGACGGGTCTGATCCGCGTGCCATCAATCGAGCGACCCTCGAAGAGCAACATTTGCATAAGCAAATGTGTTGTGATTGTGTTATGATTGTGTTGGCGTTGTTATTCTAGGCCTTATAGATTCTCATTATCCTCGAATGTCCTTTGGTCCCAGGTCCCCGCGGCTCAATAAATCGGCCACGATACTACCCAAGAGGAATAGTAGGGTTAGTTTTGGGGCGGTTTGGACGGGGAGCTGAGACATTCTGAAAAACGGCAGCAAGCGTTTTGGCCACGTCTCAGGCCCCCGTCAGATTAGCTTGGTCCAGAACAACTTGCAGAAAGATGAGAATCGAGATCTCTGGTTGTGGTGTTTTACGACATCGTGATTCTTCCAGGACGTCGGATATTTGGGGATGAACGAGGAATCGGGGAAGAGTGGGCGGAGGGGGGAGGATCAGGACGAGGAGGAGAAGGACGAGGAGAAGCAGGAGGATGTAGGAGGAGGGGGGGATCCTCCGTACCCCCTCCTCTTCTTACCATGTCTTGTCTTGTCCACCTTGAGCTACGCTCGATTCGTCGCTCGTTTCGCCGCTCCTGGCGGCAGGGGACCATCTGGTCTTCTCGTTCTGCTATTCCGCCGAAGAGAAGTAGAGCATGGCAGAGGAATGCAGCCGCTGGACGCGAGCTATGCAGACCCATCGCCGAGGAGAAGCGAACGCGACCTGAGAAAATAACGAAATGAGCTCTCGACCCCACTGTTGCGCGGGGTCTCTTGAGGCGGATCGGTCTGTGAGGGCTGCAAGGCCCGAACCAGAACGAAACAGGTTGTTGTGACAGTTCGATGGTGGCCAGAATGCCACGGAAGGAGGAGCCGTAGAAGAAGGTGTACAGAAGACCGCCAGTCGCGAACGAGCATGCTCGAAGTTCCACCGAAGTTCGCAAATGATCCTCGGGGGTGGACAGACCTCCTACCCTGACACGTCGATTAAGGAATTGGCCGTTTTCGGTTCGCGAGAGGGCGTCGCGGCCGTCATCTTTGCGGGTCCAGGTCCGTCGGTTTCGGTCCCAGGCCGCTTTCACTAATTAAGGGGAAATTTACTAAAGGGAGGTTTGACCACCGCCGAGATCCAGTCGTTGCGAGCCTACACCACCATTGCCGTACAGGCCGCCTCCGCCAGTGAGAACGGGTGGATGCGAGAAGGCCTTGCAGGTGCTCGAGACCAGATTGCTGCTAGTAAGAGAAGGAGTAGGAGAAGGAGGAGGCCGAGCCACCTCGTATCTTGATTCATCGCTCCTTGCCCATGGTGATATTGCGAGGCAAAAGCAATATTGTCGGGTGCGAAGTGAGCGGCGGCATGTCCGGAGCAAGACCTACCCGGCACCACTCTGGCGGGGGGAAACAAGGCGTGCTGCATGTTCAGGTCTTTCTTATTATGGTTGTTCTTCTCACTCGCGATTCCCAACACCCAGTCTCCGCGTCGCCTCCTCGAGCCTCTCCACGCACCTGCACCGAAGTCCATAATTTGCACACATATACCCATCTCCCTTCTATTACATGCGCTTGCTCGTCGTATTGATTGAGCGGGCAATTCGTGGCATGTTGGTTTGAGTCATGGACAGTCAGTGATACAGTTTGAATTAATCGCGTTGAGTGGCGAGCTCGGCTAAAGCCAGCAGCAGCATGTTCAGTCAAGCGCTTAGCTCACTCCGCCATCCCATCTTGAATGTATGCTGTGTCCGCGCGGATTGTGGCCATGTCCAACGGATGTCGTATGAAGCTCGTGTTGGAAGCAGTCGCTTGGTAGATGGAGGGCAACGCTTAGGCCTTCGATACATCCCGCCACCGTGCATGGGCTGTGTAGGTCAGAGGCCTATTGTATGCATGCGAGGGTCGCTTGTGATGCACATTGGAGGTTTCTTGGAATGATCTTTGGGATCTCTTGGAGGTCTCTAGAAAATCTGCTCGAGAGCCTGTTGGGGCCTCTTCTGGGCCTCCAGGGGACCTCCTGGGGCCCTCTTGGGGGAGTCGTGGGGCCTCTCAGGAGTCTTTGAGGGGCTTGCTCGCGGTCCCCGCGGTCGTCTTGGGGCGGAGGGCTGGAAATTCGTATGCGGTTGCCTTTTCTGGGCCCCTCTTGGGACGTCTTGGGAGGCTCTTGGGCAATTTGGGGAACTTCTTGGGCCTTGAAGGCATCTTGGGCTATTTAGGAGCGATCTTGCGGGCCGTCTTGGAGCCATCTAAAACCTTTTCTGGGAAATCTTGAAAATGTGTTGGGCCGCCCTGAGCCGACGGAACCGATGTGTGAGTACCGCAAGGCAGGTAGGCCGACACCACAGGACGGTTGGGAGGCAAGTATGTGTTTGTTTATTGGGTTTTTCTTAGGTGTCCTCTTGGAGCGCTTTTGGGGGCCTCTTGGGCTGCTTGAGGCGAGATTGGGGCGCCTTGGAGCGCTCTTAGGTCGTCTTGGGACCCTCTGAAGCCTTCTTGAGACCATCTTCGACCGTCTTGGAGCGCGATCGGACCGCCTTGGCACCCCCTTGAACCAGTTCTTAGAGCGCCAGGCGATTCCTGGAGCGCACTTGGGAATCCTGAAGGCCACGTCCAGAAGAACAAAACGTCTCTGGTCCATGGGGTTCCAGGACCTTCGCGGTGTACAGTTCATCCAGGGACCCCGAGGACCGCCCCGCGCTCGCGAACTAGGAATTGCTTCGGCCTCGTACCAGAGATGTTAGCACGCCTCTGGCCCGTTGGGCGAGCGGTCTGAAAGATGCAGGCTTCAGTAGTAAGGGAAAGGACGAGCACATCGGCCTGATGCTCCAATATTCGTACCAACATTCACCCGTGTCGATGGCAATGCAAGTGTCCGTTTCAAGTTGGTTTGCATCTATTGTTCCAGTGCGTTGTAGGCGTGGTATTGCCATACGTGCCACCACTCCCCCAGTTGGGCGTCTGTCTGGTCTGGGAGCGACGGGCGTGTTGTTGCTGCTAGGTCAGGCTACGGCGGTCGTTCGGTCCACCTTGCGCTGTCGCAAGCGCGGCCTGCACCGTCAGCAGCCAACATCACTCAGGCCCGTCGAGACCCCCAGCCTGCAGGGCAACCAAGTAGTATAACATGTGTCTGGCGTAGCTGAAAAATCACGTTATGGTTGAACGTCCGCCAAATTAGCACAGCAGGTAGTGTGGGCAGTCGAAGCAAAATTCCGCAGTCCTAGCTCGCCTAGTCGCAACGGCAGTCGTGTTTGTGTAACACATGCGTAATAAGTCACGCCCTGAAATGCAGGATCACATCCAACACCATCTGCGTTTTTTGCGCAGCGTCTGGAATGCTGTAAAGATGAGCTGGTCATGGTGTTGGGCCTAGGATTGCACATCAGTTGGCGGTAGTTGGAGTAGGAGATGATTGAGCCGAGGAATTGTATACATCTATAGCAGCAAGCATGTTACTTGCAGTGTATGGACCTTCGGTGAATATTGCAATAGCTTGTCCATCTCCGTTACCAGAGAGTTCACATAGGTTCGCAATTCATCATTCCCCAATGGTGCGCCTAAAATATCCATCCTCGATCATGCAGCGGCACATCAACATGCCATGCCGACGGAGCAATGCCATGCCGACGTTGATATTGCGTGTGTCTCTGTATATATCCGTATTTTAGCCAGTGTTGATCCCAAAAGGTGTTTTTTCAGCGCACACACACACACACACTTCCGATGCTATATATTTGGTGCAAGCTATGTGGTGCAAAAAATGTGGTGCAAGTTCAGTGGTGTAAGCTATGTGGTGCAATCTACGTGGTGCCATTTATGTGGTGCGACCTGTGGGGTGTAAGCTACGTAGTGCAATCTGTGTGGTGTAATGCATGTGGTGCGATCTGTGTGGTGTAGGATGGTAGTAGTCGTAGTAGTAGTCGTAGTGGTAGTAGTAGTAGTAGTAGTAGTAGTAGTAGTAGTAGTAGTAGTAGTAGTAGTAGTAGTAGTAGTAGTAGTAGTAGTAGTAAGTGTAGTAGTAGTAGTAGTAGTAGTAGTAGTAGTAGTAGTAGTAGTAGTAGTAGTAGTAGTAGTAGTAGTAGTAGTAGTAGTAGTAGTAGTAGTAGTAGTAGTAGTAGTAGTAGTAGTAGTAGTAGTAGTAGTACAGTCTAAGTAGTGCAAGCTATGCAATGAGGTTCAAGCTATGTGGTGCAAATCATGCGCAAACTATGCGGAGCCAACGTGCTCATCTGAGTGGTGTGAGCAATGTGGGGTGAACTATGTGGTGCAATGTCGGTGGTCCGATCTATGGGGCGCGAGCTATGTAGTTCAATCTATGTGGTGCAGTCCATGTGGTGTAAGCGATGTAGTGCAGACTAGGTGGTGTGCCGCCTGCGCGAAGCCGCACCGTTATTTGACACATTAGGTGATGGGCCTCCCTCCAAGACTGGTGCGAGTTGTGCGGTGTAGGCTATGCGGTGCGCGACAACGGGCGGCGACGGGGGGGGCGGCGGGGCGACCACACGCCGGCTGGGGTTCGACACGGGCCCGGACGAGGCGGCGGCGGGCGACGACGAGCGGCGACGAGGCGGCGGCGGGTCGACCTCAAATTGGCGACGGGGCGACACACGAGCCCAGTTCTTCGAGAAAGAAGTAGAAGACCCGAATTGCAGCACATCCCGCATGAGCTATACGCGCGGTGTCGTCTAAGTATGGCAATATGCACACCAAGCGGCAGCCAGTGGTTGATGACTCCCAGCGCCAGGTGCAACGATAAGCAAAATAGACCAGGCGTAAAGGCATTACCGTGTTCCCGCCATCGCCTTGGAAAATAATATGTGTAAGTCGTTTGTGTCCGTCCAGCGGAAGTTTGATTTTGGGTATAGCCCGGACCACAGGTAAGGGACCTGGTCAGTAGTAGGGCCTTGGAGCTCCTAAATTGGCCAGAATCACTAAACCAGGTCTGCCGTAGTTGGTGTCTTTTCGGGTGACGGCAGTTCCGATTAATGGAACGGGGTGGGGGGGCGTGCCCCAGTGCACATCACTAAACCAGGTCCCACTAAACCCAGTTCTGCCAACGCCCGATAATTGCACACCGTGCCGTAAGCGGACAGAAGACCGTGTGTACAAACGTCTGCGCACGCTTGATATTGTCAAATGCCATTGTACCATCCACGTGGGGTATGTTATTCGGAAAAGCACGCCTGATATTGTCAAATGCCACCGTACCATCCACGCGAGTTGTGCTATTCGGGAAAGCATCTAAGTAAACGGTTGCGTCGGTACCATTCCGAATCAGAGAGACAGAAGTTCTGGAGAGCTTTTGTTGCACGTAAAGTTGTCTGGAATTGTCGTGCCAACGTTTTGGCCCATATTATGAGGCCCAGTCGGGTGATGTGGCCGCAGTCGTGGGTCCTTTGATTAGGCGACGGTGGCAGGTGTTCCAAGCACCAGGGCAGAAGGAATGAGTGGCCGAGCGGCGTGGATGAGCTCACCATGTTGCACGAAGTCCAGATTCATTATTGTTATGTGGCGATCCATGCAGTCCCCTGCGTTGTTGCAGCATGAATTTCACACAAGCGTCACGTGCATGCTCTACGGAACGCATCCCGGATACACCATGACACAGATCGCATAGTATTCGCTTGTTCATCGTTTTTTGTAAGCACGTCGATGCCACGTATATGAGCCCATCCATTTGAGACTTGAGCCACGAGGGTTGAATTGGAGGTGTTGGATTGGGAAGTTGTATTGTAGGGTCGGGCCGTAGACTTATATCAGATAGATTGTGCAAGAAATAGAATTGCGCGACGGGATTCTGAGGTAAACAGAAATATTTCGACATACATGTCTTGCAATTGGGTACGCCTCCACAAACATTGTAAGAACATATTCGATCATTTTGGTTTGAGCAATTTCTCAAGAGTAGGATTGCACCCAAATATTGCAAAAAGGCCTTACGGCCCGTGCCGCCGACCCTGAAGGGGGACGTCGACGACGATGGCACCGGTGGCGGCGGCGACGACGACGCTGACGTGGGCCCGAGTTCTCAGTGATGTTTCTTGGAGTCTCTTGGGAAGGCTCTCGGGGGCCTCTAGAGAGGATTTTCGGAGTTTGGGAGCATTTTTGGGGGACCTCTTGGGGGCCTTTTCCAATGTCCTGGGGGTCTCTTGTAGGTTTCTTGGGGCCTCTTGGGAACTTGTTAAGGCCTCCTGGTAGCTTCTCAGGGCCGAGGGCTCGAAATGTCCGTTCGGGTTCCCTGTCAAGGCACGCTCTTGGGGCCGTCATGGAGGCCTCTTCGGCCGTTTTCTAAGCGTTTGGGGCTAGAGTGCGTTTGGAAGCTCTAGTGGGCTGTGTTGGGGCGATCTCGAAGGCCTCTTCGGCCGTTTTGAAGTGGCGGCAAGCGGAAAAAGCGAGAACGCCCAAACTTGTTAGAGAAAATAAGTGATGCCTTTGGGGAGCCTTTTGGGAATGCCTTTGAAGGCCTTTTGGGGCGTTTTGGAGGTTTCCTGGGCAGCCTCGGAGCGTCACGGAGTTTTGGGCCAACTCTTTGGTGATTGGGGGTCCTCTGGGACCGTCTCGGGGGACTCTCAGGGCACTCTTGGCTCGTTTTGGTACTTGTTGCAGCACCGGGTCCCCCAGGGGAGCGATGCGTACATGAACTTGTCCATTCGACAAAATTATCCGACCAATTTCAAGGTATTAGTCACAGCGCGAGGCGCTGTACTTTCGACTTCCCGAGGCGCTGCACCCCCTGAGTTCCTGAGGTGCTGCACGCTTCCTTGAATTCCCCAGGAGCTGCATCCCCTCAGATTCCCGAATCGGGAGCCATTGCAAGTTTAACCGGCGAACCGGAAGATAGAAATATGCGCACATTTATCCATCGTGCAAGATGCGTGTGCCTCAGGAGGGGATAGCCAAGATAAAGCACGGGGACAAGAATGCCAGAAGGCAGCTAAACATTTGAGAAAATAAACGCCTTTTTGCTTTACGGTACTGTCGCCCAACTTCGAAGGCCGGTGGAAAATTCGACGAATACCGCCTATTCGAGGCTGCGGCGAGCGTTGCGAGAGAATTTACCAAGCACAACCCGCAATGAATGAGGGAAGGGAGGAGGACGAGGAGGAGTTGGGTGACGAAAACACAAGGAGGACAATCACAAACGATGGGGAAATCCCACCAGCCCTCTGGGCGTCGGTGGTTTAAGGCGTTTCCTCTTCCACCCCTCCCTCTTCCACTTCTGGGAGGGGTTTACCCCTCCCCCTACCCCCTCCCCACTGACCTGGACAGGAGGGGCGGGGAGCGGTCAGAGCGTCCAAAACAGCCTCGGCGAGGAAGCCAAAATCATTGATTTTAGCAGGATTTTGGCCCCATTTTGGCTTCCTGGGGGGGCAGCGCTAATTGAGGCTCAGCTCTTCTTTGATAGATCTCCTCCAAGATGGCAACAAAGAAGCGCCCAGGAGGCCCCAAGAGGTCCCAAGATGGCCACAAGATGGCGCCAAGAGGCCCCCAGAAGGCCCCCAAGAAGACCCTCAGATGCCCCAAGAGGCCCCCCCCCCGAGGCACCCAAGACCCCGAAGAGCCCCCCAGGATCGCCAAGAGACCCCCAAGACGTCCCAAGAGGCCCCCAAGAATCGCCCAAGAGATACTCCAAGAGGCTCCCAGAGGCATCCAAGAGACGTTTGGCCCTTGTGCTTACCTTCCTCCTCCTCCTTTTGTTCCTCTTGCTCCTACTCCTTCTCTTCCTCATCCTCCTCTTCCTCCTCCTCCGCCTCCTCCTCATCCTATTCATTTTCCGTCTTCCCATTCCCTCATCCATCCATCCATCCACCTCCTCCTTCTCCTCCTCACTCTTTTGCACGGTTCGGCCGTCCTCCTCTTTGCTGCTGCACTTCCTTGATCACCTCAATTCGCCTGGACATCGTTTCGGGATGGGCTGGTGGGGATACGCGAAGCGTCTAGAATTTGGATTGATCGAGCACGGAGTATGCATTTTCTGGCATCGCTAAGCGTTGTTCGCGAATGGCTTCAATTTGCAAACGACAGTTTCCAAGGTGAGATATCCACCCACTGATGATGTGCCAAACGGATCATCATTACGCCTGCCCGAGAAATTGCGATCCTAGGCGTGGGCGTGGCGTGGCAAATGCAGGTTGATTCCCCGTTGTCGATCCGCAGCTGCCTTTTCACGCGGTTGTTCAGCGCATTGAAACTCTATTCCATAAATTGTAAGGGGTCCCTGCAAAAAAAAATGTTTCACCCAGTATAACATGAGTAACTACCTTGATGTCCCGCCCGCCCTAAGTAAGGCACGCTTCAAACAAAGTGTACTCGGCAGACGGCCCGCGGCCTGGCACGCGGGCACCGCCGCGCGAGAATTGCGAATACCATGCTTGCGGTATGACCCAAATCATGCGAATGGCGGCCTGTTCGGATGGAGTGCCCTTGAATCCCACCAGCTCTCTGGGCGTTGGTGGTTTAGAAAGTTGTCTCTTCAAACACACCATTTGCCTTTCGGGGAAGGGTTTACCCCTGCCCCTTCCTTGGACCTGCACGGAAGCGCGGGTCGTTGGGGCGTCCAAGATGGCCCAAGACGGCTCCAAAAACGAAGAGGCGAGAACGCATAAAACATGCGAATGACGGCATCCTTGGATGGAGTGCCCCTGAATTTTATATCGAGAAGAGTTTGTGTAACGGCCAGGCGCTGCCGGCCAGCCCATATGCCACTGAGCTCTTGCAAACGAGAGAACAACCATCTGATGTACTTCTCCTTCATGTCTGTTTTTTTCCTTTCTGTTTGCATGGCTTTGGCGATCGTCTGGATGAAGACAGGCCCGGCAAAAACTTGCGATTGGCATGCGGACGCCGCTCCACAGTTCGTTTACGCGCTTGGGCCCTTGCGGAACAACTTGAGAAGCGGCGCGGCGCACCGGGAAGCGTGTCATTGGACGTTGGACGGGAGCCGAAAAGAAAGTCGTGCCGCACAGGGCAATGAGAAACGGCGACGGCACAAAGCGGGCCAGCCCTAAGGTCAAAGTGGGTTGGAGTGGATAACCGACCTGTGCAACAAGTGTTGGAAAGAGGAGGCGGTGCCTGAAGAGTGGAAGAAATCTGTAATTTCTACGACTTACAAAAACAAAGGCGCCGTCGACAACTGCGACACTTACCGGCCCATTAGCTTGTTTTGCGTTGCGTACAAAGTTATTGCAAGTCTTATATTACGGCGATTGCAGGATGCTGGAGCAGAAGACCGAGCATCCACCACGCAGTTCGGTTTCAGAAGGGGGCGTGGGACATCAGATGCTATACACGCTGTTCGCCGATATATTGAATTGGCGTACGCCGACAAAGATGGGGGTACAGCTTTTGTGGCACTGGACTGGAAGAAAGCATTCGATTCACTTAACGTTGGGACGCTGCTTAAAGGTTTGAGGAAATTTGGACTGCCTCCGCGTGTTCTGAACATCATTGGGAACATCTACGGGGGCAGGCAATTTTGCGTTGCAGATAGTCGCCATAAATGTTCAGAAAGACGTCAATTATCCGGGATATCACAAGGGTGCCCCCTCTCACCTTTGCTTTTCATCATGATCATGACGACGATTGATCAAGATGCCGCACGCCACGCAGATGCTGGAGTACGACAGGGTCTCGAAGAAGAGTCGCTGGCTATATTGTTATATGCTGACAACACCTTGCTGGTGGGCCGCAATCGAATCCAACTGCAAGCACTATTGGAAGAAATTGCGAATGCTGAGGCAAGACTTGCTATGGAGTTGCATTGGGATAAATTCCAACTTATGCCGGTCCACTACGAAATCAACCTCCTCACGCCATCTGGGACGCCAACTATTGCTAAAGATTCGATGGTTTATCTGGGAGCTACGCTTTCGACCGCTGGCCAGCTTCGCGGAGAATTGAGAAAGAGATTAGGTGCTGGTTGGAGCGAGTTTTGTCGACACAGCCGTGCGTGGAAACACACAGCCATTAGCGCAGCTAGGAAGATCCAAGTTTTTCAAGCCTTTGTGACTAGTAAGGTCATGTACTCATTGAATCCGGCATGGCTTAATACAGCCGAGCGTAGAATGCTAGATGGCTTTCAAGCGAAGCGCGTGCGTCGCATTTTGCACATACCCCACGCGTACATATCACGAATTTCTAATCAGGAGGTGCTGTCGAGAACCGGGCAGCAATCTTATACGACACAGATGTTTAAAGCATCAATTTTTGTGGTTTGGAAAAATAGGTAGAGCACCAAACTCTGACTTTTTGCGCCGCCTTACTTTTCAACCTAGCTGTGTGCGACCAGCCACCGACGCATGCGCCAGAGCTGTAGGCAGGCCCAGGCACGAATGGGCGAAGTGTTTACATGACGCTATCGTGATGCATTTTTCCACTGAAGACGCTGCAATGCAATGCGCTAGCGAGTCACATGCTTGGCACAAATTTGTATTAGATTTCGTCTCCCTCCCTCCTCCTGCCCTTCCTCCGCCTCCCTCTCGTCCTCGTTCCGTGCCCCATTCAGAAACAAACAATATGAATTAGTTAATAGTTGTGTTGGCACGCCGCCGCTCCCGCAAAGCGGAGAGACCAGGCGCATTGTTTCGTTTTTTTTGTCCACGCGCTCTGGCGTATGGCTTGACCTTGACCTTGACCTAAGGTCAAATTCGGCTGAAAATTAGCCTTGAGAATCGCTAAAGGTGAGCCAAGCGCTTTAGTTGGAGGAAAAACTAGCGGCATTATTTGTTCGTGTTGTTTTTACATTTTCGGTGGGATGGTCGGTGCACACACTCTTGGGAGGACGCACTGGGCCTCTAGCAAAAAAAACACCGCCAAATTCATTCGAACTATGGCCGCTTTGTCGCCGTCGAAAACTGTCTTGTTGGAAGCTCTGAAACGGTCAGCATGGCCCCCGTGCCTTGATTCCACGATTGTTTAGGGGCATTTTTCAAAGGAGTTGATTGGCGCAACTGCTGCGCTGCAACGCTTTGTTTTACAAACCTCGGAACGATTGCCGTGGCGGCGGGGTCTTACACAATGGGGGCTCAAGGGCTCAAGGGCTCGCGCGCGCCGCACGCCCTACGACCTTTCCAATCACTTCCCATACATCTTATCCCATATTCTTTCTCCTCTCATCCGCGTGTGTTTGCGACGGACAGTGCAACGACGACGGACTGTGCCGATGGCATGGCTAGCCAATACCCCTTGGGAACGCATCGGCAATGCAGTAGATTGGCGTGGGTGGGGTATTGCCTTCTGGGGGTGGGCTTCCAGTGCAGCCACTTCAACCAGCGCTTTCTTGGCGAGTTTTCCGAAAGAGTGTTGGGCGGCGTCATCTCACGCCGGCCTGGTATGCGTGGGCATGCCGCCAGAGTATTTCAGCATCCCAGGGTTTGGGCCATTCCCCCTGGCGTGGGGGTGGCTTCTAGTGGGTTTACTTGCCGGGGCTATTCTATGGGAGACGTGCCGGACACGACGGCGCAATGTGCAGACACAAGGCCCAGCGATCCAAGCCCCCGCGGCTATCGACTTCCGAGATCAGGCCCAACTTCAAGTTCTACATTACCTTCGGGAGCGTGGACCGGCAGCGCTACGTGCTTGTGCGAACAGTGCCCAATGCACAGAGTTCGAATTCCTCTTACGTTTTGTGGGGTGTTCAACTACCAACCAGGCACCAACACAGCATGCGCAGGGGACAATGCCAGGACAGCAAGCAGTACCGGCAGTACCGCATGGTGCAGCGGCTGATGCACAGCCGCCATTTCCGCCTCCACAGTGGCCAGGCGGAGCCCGGATCTTTCAATAGGTCCACGGCCCCCCAGTACCAGTACAAGCACGGCGCCCACTAGGACCCCGAACCGATTCTTTTGGGTTATGACTGGCATATACCACCGTCTTTTTCGGTTTCCCCGTCCAACGTGGATTATATATCGGTTTGCATTCCTACGCGGTGTAGTGGATATGTATAGCGTGGCATACCTTATACTGCTCTACCGAGTGACCCCGTGTGCCGGGAGGCGGATAGGAGAAGCGACCCATCCGGGGCCACCACCAAACGCATCGGCAGCGTTAGTGCGACGTACGACTTTGCTTGCATCATCTACGGTATTACCACTGCGTCTACCACGCCAGCACCGCGCCTTATCTCTATTATTCGTGTGTTTCGTGCGTGTGACGACAATGGAATTGTATATTGCAGGCGCGCTGGCACTTCCGACTCTAGCGCTCTACCCTCCAATTCCGAGTACGACGCCGGATGCGACGACGACGGCAACGACGGAAAGGCCGACTCCAGTAATACCGACACCGGTCCCTCACGGTACCATTGGGTTCTGGAATTACTCAGGTTTTCGATCTCGTTCCCAATTGTTTTCTGTTCAGGTTTCCTCCGGTGTTGCAAGTTCTCGATTTTGGTCGTGCGTTGATTCCCATTCTCCGACCCACGATCCCAGTCTGGCCCCTCCCGAATGTGCACCCAGTACGGACCCCGAATGGACCTGTAAGAATGACGGCAAAACGAAGTTTCGGGAAGATTCGCAGGCAGAGTTCCTCAGTAATTCAGCCGACGCTGCGTTTCGAAAGATCGGTCCCAATGTCTTCAGTTGCGGTCTCCACCTTCTCTGCCCGACCTTTGCACCGACTCCCACTCCCGACTTTCATTTGCAGCATCCCATTCCGACTCCAGCTCCCAACTCCAGAGCCGATGAGCAACACGATTATGAGTCAGGATGTGCAGTATTAGGCGTTCTGTCGATTACGCGAAATACGAGCGATCGGATGGTGGTCCAGGTCAGGCTTATTCTACCGATTTGGGCACCCTACAGAGATCTACGACAGTTATTTTCAATTCCGGCTCCAACGACGGTTCCCGAAGGGCACCCGGCTGTAATTTCAAAACCTTCCCTATCGCCTCCGCCCCCGCTCCCCTCTGCCCCCTTTCCGCCCCCGTTCCCCTCCGCCCCCCTGCCTCCGTCCGCCCCCCCTCCTCCACGAGACGATTCCGAATTGATGGGGGAGAGATCGAAAAATAATAATGGTCCTTTATCGTTGTATCTCAGGTCTCTATATCTCCCCGTGGGGCCCTAAGATCCGATTAGGCCAATGTTGCATTTCGTATTCCCACATGGCTAGCTTTGCAACTGCGCGTTGCACCGCCGACTTAGGCTTCCGTTTGCTCCGACTCCGGATCCTACCACAAGAATGGTTCTGGAATCCAGTGCGTCACCAACGGTCCCGGCATGTTCTACAAGATAAGCACGGTATACTCAGACATTTCATAAACAATACACGGATATTGCATCATATGGGACAAATGCATATGCGAGTTCATAACGTACGTTTGCGGTTATCTGTGCGATATAATTTGCCTTATCGTCCTTCTCTTTGGTGTGGCATACGGATTGGCAAAGCGACGAATTTGGGACCACTTACGCTGCAGTTCCGGCCGTATTGGAAACATTGGGACTCACAGGGGGCACGGCAAACAACAGAAGTGCGACCGCCGAAACCTCAACGGCACAACAGGTACAACCACATCGCGAACCTGTGCGACAAGAACCACCACCACCGACTACGGTACCAACCGGTACGCTTGCGCAACTTGCCCCTCATTTCCCCATGCCTTACCCTTTCCAGCATCCCATTCCTGTACCTACCTCCACCACCCTTGCGGCTCCTACACTGCTGATCCCAGGACCTCCCAGGGGCCTT
This sequence comes from Prorocentrum cordatum, assembly GCA_963575745.1. Lineage (NCBI taxonomy): Eukaryota > Dinophyceae > Prorocentrales > Prorocentraceae > Prorocentrum > Prorocentrum cordatum. The sequence continues at coordinate 143,669 of CAUYUJ010002492.1, forward strand.
GAGAGCGTTTTGGGCAGTAACCCTATGCAACCACCAGAGCCGCTATCACCGGGGCGGGCGGAATATGACTCCCCGCTAATGCCTGGGCCACCGTCTTGTCCAGCGCCCACGCTCTCAAATCATGCCACGACTCACGTTCCTACGAATGCGGCGCGGGAAGAAGCGATGTCCGCCCTTCGGGTACTCGGCATGGTGCGAGAACCTCCGGGAGGCCCCAGCCTACCAAATCCCCCTGGCATCCAGTCCAATCAGGCAGCAGACCTTCGACCCTCGACCCCTGCTCTCCCCATCGCATCACCACCGCCCGTCAACGCACCTACCAGCAATCGCGATAGGCAGGGCGCCCCCACACCAGCCCCGGACCAAGCATTGCACGGACAATCACTGGCATTGGAATCACCATCTGGACCACCAGAGTCATGCGATGAGGCTGTGGGTGCACTTCGCACACTGGAAATGCTTGATAATGAATTGGATCCGCCTGTTCCCCCACTCATGGGAACACTGCTTTCGGCAATGGAGCAGCTTGCCCAACCTGGCAAAACGCCGAGACCGCCGACCCCGGTCACAGGCTGGCCGACGCCACCTGGCAGTTCGTTACCCCGAGATCAACTTGATAGCATATTAGCGTGCGACATGGGAGCCATGAGCGATATGGAAGACGTCGACGATCGCGACGGCCAACTAGAGGCAAGGGTGAGATCAATTCCTAACGGAACTGTACTACCGGAACACCCACCGGACGCGCCACAAACGGCTAACAATGCGCCGATTGAAGATTTCCCATACCTTCTCCCGCTGCCCGAGGCCCGCATCGCTGTATTCAAGTTGGTCAACATACTGACGAATATCTCCCCCACAGCTTCCGACGACCTTGTCTTGCAAAAAACCCGACGGTAACAATGGTAATTCTTCAATGTTCAATTCATTTGGGTTGCGGCGGGGACTCAGGATACCCATCCTTTATTACAATGGTTCTGCAATATGGCGACGGCATTCCCTGAGACCATGCGTGATACACCGAACAACATCACGGCTGATTTGCTGAACACGTCTTTCAGAGCATGGCGACAAGCATTCCGGGATGCTGGGATCGACGACGGGGAAGGATTGATACGGTGGCTTGCCAATCACGGGCATGATATTCGAGACGTCACTGTTGGGAACTATATGGATGAAGCGGCACAAACACGGGCCATCGACTATGTTCTTACTATGTCCTCGGAGGTGCGGTACATACAAAAAATATATGGGGTTGCGGTGATATGTTTGCACAAGAATCCGGCAGCGCATTATTATCTATCACACCATTTGTCCCAATTCGTGGCAAGCCGGCCTCCAGCCCGACCACGCTAGAACCCTTCTCCACCGCCCCCCGGCGATGAAGAAGGAAACGCAAATCAACAACAGCGTGGAGCACTCCGATTACCACTTGGCATTGCCCGGTTCCCAGATGGTTGGGTTCACATCCAACACATTGGCATGATGGTGGAGATCGACAAGAAAATACCTACGGTCAAAGCTATTCCGAAATGCATTCGGGATGCCTACTTGCGCATTCTGACACAAACACTATGCATGCACGGTCCACGCGGCCACTGACAAATGGAATATGGGGCAAATGTCTGATGCAGATTGCGCAGCCACATGGGCCCTACTGATCCTCCTACCCCACCTCCTCCTTCACCACACGACCAGGGGAGGAGATGCAGGCGCTCAGGAACTCAAGCGCCACATTGCTTTATTCGATGGGGGAGCTTGGGACGTTCTCCTTGAATCAGCCCGAGATCAACACGACCATAAGCGTAACATGAAAGCAAAGACTGCGGGCAATCCGGATGCGAAACGCATCGACACGGCCATGGCATTGGCGCAAAATGGGGAATTAAGCCACGCAGCACGGACACTAACCTCGCCCCCACTCGCGCCCGGAACCCAAGCCACGCTCGACGAATTGACACACCCACAGCTCCGACCAGAACTTCCAGCCGAAGACCTACCCCGAGAAGCAGAGATATTCCAACCTGTGCGGCCGCTCACGCTCGACCGACATATCTTTGGGACAGTACTGCGAAAAGCTTGGAAAGGGCTGAGCTCAGGATTATGGGGAGAACGGTACGAATATTACAAGATATGCTTGGAAGATTAAACTGGCTTCGAAGCTCTCTGCGACGTCGCGGAGCAACTAGCCCGGGCCCGCATCCCCAGGAAAGTGGCTGATGCTCTTCGTGTCTCGGCTCTTACGGCAATCAGTAAACCTGACAACAGAGTGCGAGGCATTGCAGCCGCGGATGCGTTACGACGTTTGGTTGCTAAAGCCCTGGCGCGGCAATTTCAAGACGCTTTGCGCACGGCGGTTCACCCTCATAACTTTGGCCTTTCAGACAGAAAAGGCACAAATGCAGCCGTCCATTTACTACAATACATAACGGACGCATCTCCCAACAAAGTGATACTCAGCGTGGATGGCGTGGGGGCGTACGACCATGTATGCAGAGCTCGTATGTTCGAGCATATGCTTCAAGACCCTGCGCTGCATGGATTGCTCCCTTTTGTCAGACAATGGTACGGGGTTCAATCCGAATTCAGATGGGTGGATGGAAATGGACGGTCCATGTGATTTTTCAAGGCGATGGTGGGGAACAAGGGGATGCTTTAATGCCGGGGCTATTTTGCTTAGCCATGCACCCAGCACTGCAAGCAATCCAAGCACGCTTGCCTCCAGGAGCCGAGGTTCTCGCATACCTGGACGATGTGTACGTCACGTGTGACCCCGAAGACGCCGCGTCCATTTTGGAAAATGTGAAAAGCGCATTGCGCAACATATGCCATATTGATATTCACATGGGAAAATTACGAGTTTGGGGGCCTACCCCGACCGAGTGTCCCGACGACCTACGGGTGGCCGCCCCAGGCGCTTGGAAAGCGGATGCGCCATTAGCGGAACGAGGAGTGAAAGTCTTGGGGACACCATTCGGCAGCAGCGAATTCATCAGAACATTTGGGGCCAATGTAGCTACAAAGAGGGCGCAGCTATTGCAATACTTACCCCAGCTCCCCTCATTGCAGGTGTCATGGTTACTCTTATACTTCTGTGCTGTACCGAGGCTTAACCACCTCCTACGAACGCTCCCGCCAAACCAAGGGCAAGAATTATGTATGGAACACGACGCGGCTGTACTGGATGCGTTTCGCAAGCTGTTTAACATACCAACTCCGGCCTCCTGGGACCACCAACTGCAGGGTACGGCGTACAATGATTGGGTGACCCAGGCCAGGCTACCACTGAGGATGGGGGGGTTGGGCCCCCGAGACTCCGTCTCAACTGCAAGAGCGGCGTACTGGGCGAGCTGGGCGGACGTACTCCCGACATTACTGCACAGATTCCCGACCATAGGGCGAAATATTCTGTACCGACTAGATACGCCCAGGGCGGGGGGCCAAGGAGGGGCGCATTGCTTGGTAGCAGCGGAGAGTGCGGGACAATATTGCGATCAACATGGATGGGACGACCGACCAAATTGGACCAATGTGGCAGCGGGCGAACGGCCGCCCGAACCATCATTTACCGAGGCACTTCTAGGTGAGTGGCGGCATGGGTGGCAATTTATGGCATCGAATGCTCTCGCCCAGACGACGCAGAACCAACTACGCCGCAATTTGGCTCTACCGTCTACCCGGGTGAATGCAGCATCTACGGGTAAGGCCCGCCTGAACTCTGCAACAGGGCCTTATTCAGCTACATGGCTCCCGGTATGGCCTATTTGTGATATTATGACATTCGCCAACGCAGAAGTATTGTGCGGAGTGCGACGACGTTTGGGAATTGCTGTCGTATGGGAAGGGCCTGACCCACACGGATTTGCACTCTTAGCTTCAGGATTTGGGGGGCGAACACAATCGCGGCATACAGAAGTTGTGGCGGGGTGGAAGCAAGTATTCACCGAGGCGGGAGGGATTGTGCCAGACCGCAACGTGGAACGAATGCTCAATCGCACGAACATTCCAGTACAACCGACAGACATGCGAAGAATGGATTTGGTTGTGCCGTGTCTGGGGGTAGATCGTGGGCTTCCACTATTTTGCGATGCAACGGTTATCTCACCTGTCTCCAGAAATGGGCAACCCAGAGGAAGCACGAGCAATGCGGCGGGCAGACTTCTAGACAGGGCGGAAGTAGAAAATAACACAACATACCACGACGTCCTGAGTAGCGGGTTAGGGGCGCTGCAGTGTCTGGCCGTTGAAACTTATGGCCGGTGGGGAAAACAAGCCGTAGAGCTTGTGCCAAAATTGGCGCAAGATCGCACGAAAGGTGTCCACCCTCGGGTGCGGCGTGGGATGGCCCTAGGGCTCTTGCACCGCTGGTGGGGCATCTTAAGTATAGCTGTACAAAAAGCGGTAGCCCGAGCAGTGTACAACCCCTACGGTGACCTCCCGACGACGCTTGTGGAGCCTCCTTGCGGGCTGGCCGATTTGGACGTTGTGTGATTTCCCCCCCCTCCTCTTCCTCTTCTTCTCCTCCTCCTCCTCCTCCTCCTCCTCCTCCTCCTCCTCCTCCTCCTCCCTTAGCTCTGCTTAGCAAACATTTTTCGGCGCTCTCCGCCCTCGCTGTCTCGGCGCACCCGCCCGGCGGTTTTTCGGCCCGCTCTGATCGCGCGTTTCGTGTTCGCTGCGGTAGCCCTATGAAAAAAATATATGAGGAGGGCGAAGCCTTTCGGTTATTCGGCAATCTGCAGCTGACGTGATTGTATGGTGACTGCGGTAGTGGCAGCATGCGCACGTAGTCGTAGTAGGCCTTACTGGGGCCTGTTTTGGCGCAGGCGGCCAAGCGGCGCACTTCCGCGGCATCGCTTGGTTCGGGGAATCACGCGCCCGCGCTGCCAGTGCAAAGCGGCGCTATTTTCTGGGCGGCGGCCGTCCGCAATACCGACAGGTGCCCCATTTAGCGGGGACGCTGTTCGGTGGGCGTTTGTGTGCCCAAACTGCTGTCCTCTTGTCTGGTGCAAGGGGTGTTTCGTTCGGAATGTTTTTGCCTTGCCATTCCTCTCGATTCGATCTCCCACTTAGTGGGTTGCGCCTACTTCCCACCTAGTGGGTTTCGGCGGGCTTTCCTTTCTTGAAATTTCCGCGTGCCTCGGCCTCGGTACACTTGAGCGAGCCGACCAGCAGAACAGAAGGCGAACGAGCAGGACGCTACAATCAAGACACTCGATGAGAAGATTTCTCAACAAGTCGCTGCCCAAGAGACCGCCGTTGAGAAGATGGATGGGGAAATTTCGGCACTCACAAAAACCGAGGACGAGCTCGATATAACATTTCCCTGGCGCGCTTATTTAGGCCAGTGCGACCCGGCCGAGATTCTCATGGGTTGGAAGCGTTTGAACGTCGACAAGAATTGGCTAGCCAATGCAGCCGAGAACATGTCAGATCCCGCCGTCGCTAATTGCATGGCCGTGGTCGCTGCCAATCCGGGCAGCGCGGAAGCGAAGAAGCTCCAGAGGGCCTTGATGCTCAAAAATGCTCCCAAGACGTCTTGGAAGTCTTTGTGCTTGACTGGATTCGGCGGCGGAGCCGACCGATTCCGAGCTTTCATCTCCGATAAAGCCGCCGTTGACGATGACGACACGGTGGCAGCGTTGGTCCGGAAGTTGCTGCATTTGTTTTTGTTGCTCGAGAACCAATGCGTGAATCCCGCCACTGCCAAGCCGCAGTCTGCCGCGAAAGTGCAGACGCAGCGTGAGGAGATCATGCCTTTGATCTATATTAAGGCGACGAAGCGCAAAGCCAAGAAGGCGAATGCCCGCTCCCCGCTCGATTTGGCGATTTTTAAGTCGGATTTTTTAATCGATTGGAGCTTGGGAGTGTCACGCTTAGCAATCACTCCATTCATGCTCGCGCCTTCGGGCCCCGTGCTCAACCCGTCCGTGCCTGCCCCGAATGCTCCGCCGGGGACCCCGCCTTTTAAGAAGCTGCGTTACGATGGGCCTGCCCCGTGCATGCCCGCTGTCCGGCCTCCGCCTGCCGCGTCCAGTTACACAGGCCCGCCCCCGCCCGCGCCGGTCGCCCCGCGCCCAAAGTGCCAAAGCAAAGGCCAAAAGGAGAATCCGGGCAAACAGCAGGCCATCGCATACATCTCGGCGGAGCTCCAGCAAATGATGGATGATGGGCAGGCAGCAGCCCGCTGCTGTACAGAAATTTATTGACCAAATGTTCAATGGCACGGAGGACGAGCGCAAGGGCATGGGAGCCACAATGGGGCAATCTTGCCGCCACGGTTTGCGCAACTCCCGTGCGCTTGTGAAGCATTCGCTGGCGACGTGCCGCGCCGAGGGGAATCCCCCTGCGACGCCATGCTCAAAATGTGCGCGCAGGGGCATAACGGTTTACCACTGGCCAGAGACATGCAACAATGAGTTGCGGCCAGCGGTGCAGCAAGCCGGACTTGTAATACCCCACCCCTCGCCGTCCTCACCCTAGAAGTATTTTCTTCTCATTCTCTTCCACGCTCCTCACTAGCCTCCTCCCAGCTACCACGCCGTGTCCGCAATGCATCGGCCAATTCTGTCGCAACGCCCTGGCCGGGCTCGAATGGGGCGTGTCGTCATGACGCTCTTGCCTCCTTTATCCCCGTCCTCCTCCAATTATTTCCTCTCTTCCTGCCCTCCCTCCAAGGGAATCCAACACCCCCTAACTGAAGTGGCCAGTGCGGTTTCGGCACCCTGGTCGACGTCTGACATACTCGCTGCGCAATTTAAGCCGCCGCGTCTTCGTCGGACGCCTCACCCATGCGAGTGGTGAACGAAATGCTGCAGGTCAAAGGACAGTCATGCCGACCACACCCTATGAGGTGCATTCGGCCCCCTTTATGCCCTCTTCCTCCCGCCTCCCTCCTTTCTCCTGGGCGTTCAGCGCCCTAGCAGCAACAACGCATGCATCGGGCAATTGTCGGCGCCCCACTTCTATCTCAACTTACAAGGCCGCATGGGGCATGTCCGTCGTAACGTTCTTGCCTTCTTCTTTCCCGCCCCCTCCAATTCATTCCCCCCCTCCTGCCTCCCACCCTCGCGAATCGTGTCCCATGCTGTGCCGGCGTCTTGGTCAACGGCTGGCATCCTTCGCAACGCAATTTAAGCCGTTGCGTCTTCGTCAGACGCTACACCCGCGCGGAGTGCCGACTGCTGAACCGGCGGGCCAGGTGAAAGACAGTCTGACCAAGTTCGTGGGGGGGCGCCCCCCCTATCTTATTTCTTTTTTCTTTCCCTTGGCTGTCCTACTTCCTCCTCTCCGCCCTTTTCCTCTGGCGTTTGGCATATTCGTTGTGCATTTGAGCCGGTACATAGGCCAGTCGTCGTAGCCTCATTCTTATCTCAGCTCCCACTGTAGGGCAACAACTTAAGTTACGCACCGTGCCCCACGGCAACGCAATGTAAGGCATTGCGTGTGCTAACGCGTCAGCTGGCAGCGCTTCATGGGAAAATATAGAATACGTCAACAGCACGGTCGCACTTCGCTTGTGCGCGCTTGCGCATAATATGCGCAAATTTTGTATCATGGCACGCTTGTGCGCGTTTGCGCTCAATGTGCGCAGATATCTTCTCATGGCATTCGCAAACAAACGTCTTGCCTACGTAGGTGTTTTTCTCGTTTGCGCGTGTCCGTGTCCAGCGTGTGTGCGCGCCACTTGCAATTCTTAGATCTGCGCCCGACAGCACAGGCGTGTTGTGCGCGCGTCCGCAAGCACGGGTGTGTCATCGTGATTGTACCGTTGTGCCGCAAGTCCATTCGTTTTGGGATCGTGTTTCGCATACCCCATTCCGTCGATGGTGCAGCTTACCAACTTGTTGGAGGCCACCTTGTCTCGCCATGCTATCAGTTGTACTCGCGATTTGCGTGGAACCCCCATGGCAACATTAAAACTGCGTGCGACTCCCAACACCCAACAAAGCTTAGCATGCTGTTCGGGTGTGCGTGCTGGCCCACGAATGCGCGCACGCCCCAAGGAATGTGTATCCCTCCCCTCTCCTCCAACTGCCTTGTGCCTCTCCGGGAGCTGCACCTCCCCCCTCAGCATCCGTAGCAACTCTGGGTCAAATTGTCAGCATGTTTCTGGTCACGCAACCACTGCCCAACCAACAACAATCAGAAATCCCTGTGTCATGGGGCGTTGGGTTGGTGGCTGCCCCGATGGGCCCCGCACCGAAAGCGCGCTGGCCAGCGTGCCCACCGCCCACGTTGAGCGCCAATAGACCATCACAGAATGCGCCACGCGCAAGATCGCGCAGCGCTCCTTCTCATGACAAAAATGGCGATCTCATGTTCGCCCCTGTGGCATGCCAGTGGCGCGCAGCGCCAGCCGCGTCCAGTGCGGCGGCCGACAAAAGGGAACATTTGGCAAGCTTGGCACAGCAGATTCTCGACCAAGGCTGGGAAGCGTCAACTCGCCAAACATACACGACGGCGCTGCGCATCCACGTGCGCGGCACCGAACAAAAAGTGTAATCGTCTCTGCTGCCGGTCGACAGCACGGATAAGCTTATGATTGTCTTTGCTGCTATGGACGGCATGTCTTGGCACACCATCCAGTGAAACAAAAGTGCCATCAAAGCTTGGCACGCGTGCAACAGCATGACCTGCATATTCGATTCGGTTTTGGATGGCAGAGCACGCCAATTCTGGAGAGGTTTGAAAAAGCGTGCAGACCATACGTCCCACCAGAAACGAGCAATATCTTTCAATGAGCTTAGGGAATTTGTTCAAGTCCGCCAAGGTAGCAGCACGGCCGCTGGAATTCGTGAGGCTGTCATTGGGGTGTTCTGTTTCTTTGGCATACGTCGTGTCTCTGAAACTATTGCCCTTCGTGCGCAAGACGTGCATATTGAGGGCGAATGCGTTGCATGCTATATTCATAGGCAAAAGAATGATCCTTTTGGACGCGGCCAGCGGTGTTGGCTCCCGGACGTGGACACTGACGGCATCAATCCAGCCGAGGTGATGTCGTCGTGGTCAAAATTACGCAACGCTACGAGAAGGGATACCGATTCATTCTTTTGCACAACAGGATCAACTACTAAACCAATTTCTCCTGATCTGTGGCGCAAAATATTGCGTGCACATTTTAAAGATGCATCTGCCAGCTCACACTCCTTCAGGCGCGGCGGGACAGAATGGTACACCCATTTTGCCAAGTTGCCTGCGGTTGTCGTCCAAACGCAAGGGGGGGTGGAAATCCCCCGACACTATGTGCAACGTGTATGCTAACACTAGCGCGTCCGTCATGAAGCAGAAGTTCATGTCTTCATTTTCTGAGGGCGCCCAAAGAGTTGTGAACACCGCCGCTCCGAGGGCTTCCTCATCTGCCTCTGCGGCACTGCGGCCTGGTGCAGTCAAACGATTTGCCCAGCTGAAGGCCGGCGGCGATTTGGACGACGATGATGCCGATTGTGAAGAGAAGGGTTGGCTGTGAAAGAGCATGTGTTCAGGCAAGAAGGAATAAAAGCCTCGAGGGGGCGCTTCGGGGGGTGTTTTCGCTGCACCTCTCTCCCTTGTGGTCTGAGATGCTGGGTTAAAGCATCACGCAGCAGTGTAGATTGATTCGAATATGAGGAGGGCGAAGCCTTTCGGTTATTCGGAGATCTGCAGCTGCCGTGATTGTATGGTGACTGCGGTAGTAGCAGCATGTGCATGTAGTCGTAGTAGGCCTTACTGGGGCCTGTTTTGGCGCAGGCGGCCAAGCGGCGCACTTCCGCGGCATCGTTTGGTTCGGGGAATCACGCGCCCGCGCTGCCAGTGCAAGGCGGCGCTATTTTCTGGGCGGCGGCCGTCCGCAATACCGACAGGTGCCCCATTTAGCGGGGACGCTGCTCGGTGGGCGTTTGTGTGCCCAAACTGCTGTCCTCTTGTCTGGTGCAAGGGGTGTTTCGTTAGGAATGTTTTTGCCTTGCCATTCCTCTCGATTCGATCTCCCACTTAGTGGGTTGCGCCTACTTCCCACTTAGTGGGTTTCGGCGGGCTTTCCTTTCTTGAAATTTCCGCGTGCCTCGGCCTCGGTACACCAAGGGCGCACGGTGTTTTTGGCACCCGCCCTCCCGCCCAATTGTCTCCGACCCGCATTCCCGAGGTGTTACCAGCACGGAATGTTTGGGGGGGATGTTTTCGCTGCACCTCTCCCTTGTGGTCTGAGATGCAGATTGCCCCCTCGATGCTGGGTTAAAGCATCACGCAGCAGTGTAGATTGCTAGAAATTCAGCCGGCTGGCAACCGCGCAAATAAGCCCACCAAGGAGACTTCGCATGAGCCGGAGCCGGGCCTGGCTGATGTAGAGGTCCTCCAATCTTCCTCCTTCTCCTTCTCCTCCTTTTCATCATCCCTTAGCGTTGCTCAGCGCGGCGGCAGCGGTGATTTTGATTTCACCTTGGTTCGGTTTTCGCGATCGGCGGTTACATTACTTGGTCCGATACTGGAGCGGGGGGGAAAAATGATGATTTATTTTGTTATCGTGGTTACTCCCATTGCAAATGGGCACCGCACAAGAAACGGAACCACCCGCAACGGCCCGTCTCTCCAAATTCCGTTGGCACGCATTTGCCGCGTTTATTTCTTTGGGCTCTTGCGCGTATTTGGAGAGCATCTGCCCCCGTCCAAATGAACGCAAAACATTTGATGGTGACACGTTTTGAAATTTAACGTTTACGGACATATCGGAAATTGTCTAATTTTCCAATGGACGACCATATCGTGCTGCCAGATTCCACCAGTGCATTGGGGATTTCTCTTTGGCGTAATTCCCAGATTGTCAGTGGGCGAGACGTTCTTCGATGAGGTCCAACGCTGACCAGGGTTTCTTCGCACTTGAGTTTCTGGTTGGAAGCTGGCTGGAGCTGAAGTAGAAAATTGATTCGCCTTCTTTGCGGCATTACTAAGATATGTGTTCGGCACGCGCATTGAACAACCAACGTATTCCGCAATACATTCGCATTGATTTAGGAGACAAAGGTTTGAATATTGGAATCTTGACTTAATAGCTGAACATTGGTCTCAAGTATAATATAAACTAGTTCCAATAACGAACACAAGTTTCAAACATTAGACAGTAGCTTCCATGACGTCACACACTGATGGTAATAATTACTAACACTAGTTTGAATAACGTCTACCATTCAGTTCAATAAATACGGATATGTCATCTCAATAAGTACGACTCGGGATTCAATAATTGCAACATGTTGGGATTAAATGGCCTTGGCATTTGGGATTCATACATTGTCTCAACGCCTTCTGGCAATTATTCTAAATTGTTTGTTTGGTTATTTTTGATGTCGTATTCATTCCTGGCATCTTTCCAAGTGCATTGGCTCTCCGCCTTTCGTCCGATATTGCCTTCGTTTCTCCCGCACCATGATTTGTTGTTTTCCCGCTTCGCCCCGTGCTCGAGATGTGCAGCTGCCTTTTCGTCTGTTCTCTCGGTCCCTGTTCTTCCCCGTCGACCTTTTCCTTCTTCTTTCGCCTCCTCCTCCTCTTTTATCTTACCCTCTTCCTTTTTTGCGCTGCAATGTTCTCTTTTTGCGCCCGCCCGCCCACGCGAAGCTTTCGGAAAAGAGAGAGACCGAAGGTTGCGGTTTGTAAGCTGGACAGGACTGAAATAATGTCGCTGACCTAGGTTAAAAGTTACCCGGCATTAATATGTTCTCTAGTATCATTAAGGGTTTATGGGATCACTGGAATCACCCCCAATCGTGATGTTCATCATTATTTGGGGCGATGTGATGCCCGACTGTTGGGCTTCGTGGTCCCTTGCCTCAGTGCGGCAAGAGAATAGCCATTCATTTGCAATATAATTAAAACTGTCCTTATCGCGCTTTGGACTGCCGTAGGCAGACTCGAGGAACACAGTATCTGAAAATTCAGAAGCAGCCGGATTACAAAATTGTAAAGACAAGATGGTGGGGTTTCACGATCCTTCAGGGTATGAAGTAATGGACGACAGATGAGAGCATCTTAGGGGTCATACAGCGTACGCTTCTGGGCTTTGGTCTTGCTTGCTTCTCTCGCTTCTTCTGCGTGGACTCCTCCGACAGTGCCGCGCCGGCACGCACGGCACGTAGTTGACCCGTTTGTCATTAGCCCTGATTTCTTGCTCCACTCTGGCACAGGTGGCCCACGTGTCTATAATTCGCTGCTTGACTATATCATTTGCGCACGGTCGGTGCAAACCTTTCAATAACGTTTCAAATGTTTATCAAGGAGCGCATTTCTTCTCTGGAATGGGAATGGGTCACGGGTCGCACTGGCCACGCACTTTTTACGCTTCTGTAGGGATTGGCGGCCAGGATTCTGATCTTCGATGTCTTGGCAAGCATTGTGATCAATCCCACCATCGTCCATGTCCGCCGCATCTTCGAGCCAGGAGGCCTGGGAAATCGCCTCGAGCCCGCACGGGATGTCCGCGACCTGCAGGCTGGCAGGAGCTGGCCCAAGAGACCTCCAAGGCAGCCCACGAGGCCTCCAAGAGAACCTCCAGGAAGGCCCGAGAAAATCTAAATCTTTGATGTTCCGTAGGTTTTTGATGGATTCTGGACTTTGCTCCTTTGCAGCTTTCCGACTGCCCAAGACGGCCCCGGAAGCCACCAGGGTGGCCTCAAGGGCTTCCAAGAGGCCTCCGAGATAGCCACCTGACGGCTCAAGAAGGCCCCAGGACGGCCCCAAGAGGGCCCCAAGACGGCCCAGGAGACCTCCAGGACGCCCAAGATGGCCAATCGCCCGCGGTCATGGCAGGCCCGCGGCCCACCTGCCAGTTTCTGTCCGCTTTCGTCGTGAGCTCTTGCGTTCATGTGTGTGTATATATATATATATGTATACACGTGAAGATCGTATGCCGCCAGCATGGCGCACACTTTCTGGAGTACCTGCTTCACACGCATGTCGAGCCAAGAGCGAAAGCATTACCAGAGGGCCCCAAGTGGGCCCAGAGATGCCTCCAAGACGGCGTCCGACAGCGTCAGGCGGGCCACTAGCGCCCTCAGACAGCCAAAGAGCATCTCAAGGAGCCTCCAAAGGCCCGCGAGAGGCCCCCGAGAGGCCTCCAAGAGGGCCACAAGAGGCCAGAGTGCCCCGAGTGGCTCCCTAGAGTCCTCCCCCTCCTCCTCCTCCTCCTCCTCCTCCTCCTCCTCCTCCTCCTCCTCCTCCTCCTCCTCCTCCTCCTCCCACCTGTTCCCCAAAAGGTTTCCACATCGTCTGGGGGAACATGCAGTCTAGTAGCTTGGCCACATGGACTCTTCCAAAAGGTAGAAGGCGGCGGTGATGCGCCGTAGGCGCCTTCTATTTACATATACATACATACATACATACATACATACATACATACATCCATCCATCCATCCATCCATCAATCCAGCCAGCCAGCCAGCCAGCCATCCAACCATCCATACATACGTACATTCACAATCCATACATACATGTTGGCAGACAGACAGACAGACAGACAGACAGGCAGGCAAGCAGGCAGGCAGGCAGACAGACAGACAGACAGACAGCCATGCACTAGAACCACGCGCGCGTCGCGCGCGTTTAGGCTCTAGTCACAACTGCGTCACGTGTTACGGCTCTCGCTTTCGCTCGTTGGAAGGGAACATTGCGAAGTCCGCTGCGTGGTAGCGTTGCAGAGTTTTCATCCGCCTCGGCCCCTTCCCCCTCCCCATCCCTCGTCATCGTCTTTCTCCTCCTCCTCCTCCTCCTCTCCATCCTCCTACTCCTCTTCCTCCTCCCCGCGCTCCTGCTCCTGCTCCTGCTCTACCTCTTCATTACCTCCTCCTCCTCCTCGTTACTCCATTTTCACTCCTCCTCGTGTTCATCCTCTTCCTCCTGCTTTTCCTCCTCCTTCTCCCCCTTCTCCTTTCGTCCCATGTCCTGCACCTCCTCCTCCTCTTCCTCCTTTTGCAGCGACCCTCTTCCCTCCTCCTCCTCCCCTCCTTCCTCCTCTCTCACCTCCTCCCTCCCTCCCTCCCTCCCTCCTCCCTCCTCCCTCCCTCCTCCCTCCCTCCCTCTCCTCCTCCCTCTCCTCCTCCTCCTCCTCCTCCTCCCCCTCCTCCTCCTCCTCCTCCATCCTCCTCCCTCCTCCTCCCCCCTCCTCCCTCCTATCCCTCCTCCCTCCTCCCTCCTCCTCCTCCCTCCTCCCCCCTCCTCCTCCTCCTCCTCCCCTCTCCTCCTCCTCCTCCTCCTCCTCCTCCTCCTCCTCCTCCTCCTCCTCCTCCTCATCCTCCGCCGCCCAGACGTTCCCAGAGAGGTCTCTGGGGAACTCATGGGCGGCTGTTCTCCACGGGCACTTGAAGGCCTCGGAAGGGGGCCTCTTGGAAGCCTCTTGGGGGGCTCTCGGGGCCTCCTGGGGGCCACCTGGGGGCCTCTTGAGGGTCTCTTGGGGCCACGCTGGGGCCCCAAAGCGCGGTCGGACCGACGTAGAAGATCGAGGTCGGTTCGGGGAGGGTATTACGGTATTATCCGTGCTTGCTGGATGTTCTTGTGCATCCTGGGGGAGGGCTCCCTCGAATGTTCTTCAGTTTGTGCTCCAGAGCTGGCTGAGGGCGCTCTGAACCCGTCTGACGCCTTCGGCAACTGCCTGGGGGGGCTCTCGGAAAGCACTCGGGCCGTTTGGGGCGGCTCTTGATCTTGATCATTATTGGAGCCGTGTTGGAAGCCTGTGGGTCTCCTCCTGGAGCACTTTCGGCCGAATTGGGAGCCACCGCGAAATCTCCGAGGCCCATCGGGACTGAAAAGGCGAGAGCCCCGAACAAGTGTCTCCTAAGGGCGTCGTCCCTTTGGCCACCTGGGGCCGCTTGGAGGCCTCTTGGGGGCCTCTTGGGGGACTCTTGGGGCTTCTCGCGGGCGTCTTGGGGCCGCTTGGAGCCTCTTGGGGGCTTCTTGGGGGCCTTCTTGGAGACCTTTTGGAAGCCTCGGGGGTCCTCTTTGGGCGCGGGCTTGAAACTTCAGTTGGACTTCCCAATCCCGGGGGCCCTTTGAGGGTCCGTTTGGACCGTCTTGGGCACCTCGTGGAGCGTCTCGGGACCCTTTTGGGCCGTCTTGGGGCCCTCTTGGGGGTTGGCCGTCTTGGGGCGCTCTTGGGGGCTCTGAGGTCGTCAAGGACGGTACGATGTACGTTTTACAACAAAGAAATGGGACGAATCTTGCTTGTCGGGGACCTCTTGGGGACCTCTTGGCAGGCCGTCTTGAGGGTGGTTCGCGACTGTCTTAGGGCGCCGTGAAGCCCGTCGGACCGCTCTCCGGGGCGCTTTTGGGACCCCCCCAAGGGCGGGCCCTGTGCGTGATCGAAAGGCTCAGCTCAAAATCTGTGATTTTAAAATGAATCGTCGAATCCCTCATAATCTCGAAAAAACCGAGCGCATGCCATGATAAGCTGCACTCTGCCCCAATCGGCGAACTAGCTCCACCCCGCCGCCAAATTCCTCGAGCTCTAGTCGAACCAAGAGCACCCGGGCCCCCCCGTTTGACATAGTGGTCGTGGCCACTGGGCCCCTGGACCCAGTCCCCTGTTATATGTATGCATGCATAACATACTCCCGCCTGTGTCTCTTCCACGTATTCCCACTCCCTTCTCGACCGCATCCTCCCTCTCCCCTCCCTCTGGACCATTCTTGGGGAGGGGTCCAGGGACCGAATCTGTCAGGACATCGCACAAGCAACCCCCAATCTACGATTCGGCGCCGAAATCTGGTGGAGCTCCCTCCAACTGTGGTCCTCTCACTCCTTAAAAGCTGGGTCGCTGAAGCACCTCTCCCGCCCCGCGTACGGTTTTTTCGCGCAGTATGCACGATGCTATGTGTTAGCGCGCTGAAGTGCGATGTGTCGTCAATGGCGGCTATCAAGCAACTCTGGCTCGAGGTGTTGACTAATGAGCGAGCTTACGTTGCTCTTCCGCTTCCTCAATTTCAAAGCCGCCTGCTGGCTCGACGCTCCGAGCACCAATTCGTTGAACCGCTTCTCCACCGCAGAGGCTACCCAACAGAGCAAGAAACCCTTGATCTTGTTTTCGACGACGTCGAAACCAACAGTGGTCTGGATGAGTGCTTTGACACGTGCCTCATCGAGGGGATCGCAAGCGGTGGCAGATTGGCAGTCAATTTTGCTGAACTGCCGAACGACAGCGAGAATTCCTGACTTGCCCTCTTCAATCTTCTCAACCAAGGCGTGAGCTGATGCCAAGGGCAACGCCATTTCCACCTCAATCCCCAAATTGATCGCCGTGAACTGCTCAAACAATGTCCATATCCTTGTCAGGTACAAAGGCTCTTCCCAAGTATCGAGCACGGCCACTACCTTTCCGATGCGGCGTAGGTTGAACTCAAACGCCTGTTCAAGATTGTCAGACCCTCGTCTTGTCTGGCCCACCAGTATCCGGTGCTGGTTGTTCACGAAGAAGCACATCCAAAAGAACACCTTCTCGGGATTCAAAGTGGATCTCGCTAACCAGCCTTCCAGCGCGGACCGCAGTGAGCTTAGCTTGTAGCCCCATGTCCACGAAAGGAAGTGCGTGCAAAATCCCCGGTGCTGGGGTGGCAACGTGTCTATGATTGCGCAGCCAGGTAGGCCATCACGCGGGCAGGGTTTTGCTCTCCCGAGCGCGTTCGGCCCAAAAAACAATGAGTCCTTCAAATCGTAAAAGGTTGGATCTATGCACCCTGTGCGCTCGGCTGCCAGCTGCTCGAACTCGTCGGACAGAAGGTACGCAGCACTGACCCCGAACCTCTCGCTGTGTAACTTGCGAATCTCGGCAACTTTGGCATCAACATCGTCATTCGACAAGCCGATCTTGCACAACGCCCGCCGGGCCTCCAATATTGCATGTTCATCGTCTTCCTGTACCGCTACACGCAATTGCTCAATCATATGAGCTTTCTCATCTATTTCGGTCGGAAGGGACAGAGCCCGGACCTCTTCCTCCAACAAAAGTGTACGCATCCAGTCTATGCGATGCTCAACCTCGATGTTTCGTTGGCTTGTCCATGACAAGGCTAACGATGTTGTGACCATGGCAGTATGTACGAATACACTGAACGTATGGTGTGGTGACATGCCCAACGGGAAACTGAATGTGGCATAAATGCATGGAACACTGACGGAAACAAACAAGCTGCAGCGGGTGCGAACCCGCATGCCCGTGATGGCCACACTCCCAAGCAGAAGTAGTGAGAGCAACAACAAAGAATCGGACGATCCAGCATCGCATTTCTCTGAAGAAAACCGGAGCAAGGAATCAGGATCGCCTTCGAACATGTATCCGACTCTCCAAGAGTTTGTAAATTGAACGCAGATCGAACTGGTAACAAACAATACTGCTACAACCGAATCCAATTCAATATATTTGTAAAACCGCTCTGGCGCGAAATGGAGGACGACCAGTGTATTGACACAAATGGCTTGAACAGCCTGTGCGCCGAAGATGGCTGCGCGTGCACTGTTCATCTCAATACCGCGAAGATACGCGAATCGACCGAAAAAGCTACAACACCAAACGAGACTCAAAATTACCCAAGTTCTCATAAGCTTCGCTCGAATGGATTTACGCACCATGGTCGCAACGTAACGCGTCTCCATCTCACTGTCCGCAAAACTAGGAAACCATAATGCTCGAATGCGTGCACTCTCCGTCTTCAATCTAGCCTTTTCCTCCGGGGGCAACGCCTTCTCCCCGATTGGCCAGTTATCCACTGCCATGCGGCGGTGTGTGTTGGTGGTGCTACCGAGGCCGACTTACTGCCAACGGCTATGCATTCAACGTGGCGGCGTAAGCTTCAGGCTGGAGCCGAACTGGCTACGGTTTCACCGCGCGGACTTTCTTGCATGCGTTGTTTCTGCTCGGAGCGTCTTCGGTCGCTTGGAGAAGCCCTCCCGTCTCGGCACCCGGTGCACCCCACGCCCCTCAACAGCTACTCGTGAGGAATACTGCTCTTCAGTCCTCTGATTGCGCCCCCGTTACAGTTGAAGCTCGACCACAAGAAACCTTCCACAAGAAACCCAACCCTGAGACCCCAAGACGTCCATTGACTTTTGGTTTGGGAGCAACACGCTTTCCACAGCAAAACCATCGAAGCCCAAGAAACCCAGGGCACCCCCGAGGCAAGCAGGGTGTTTTTTGGCATGGGCCCCGCTGCAAATTACTATTTCCCTACCTAGGCTCTGCCTAGAAGGGTTCTTACTCTCTTAGCTTAAAGGGGCCGGGCAGTGTAACACGCCCCGGGCGGTTCCCCCGGTCCCCGCCCCGCGGTTCCCCCAGTCCCCTGGGAGCTTAAGCTTTAGCTTTAGCTTTAGCTTTAGCTTTAGCTCTAGCTTAGCTTTAGCTTA
>CAUYUJ010002492.1:169519-217019 GCA_963575745.1 Prorocentrum cordatum
ACCGAAACATTAGTTGTAGTAGTAGTAGTAGTAGTAGTAGTAGTAGTAGTAGTGATCGTAGTAGTAATCGTAGCCGTAGTCGTTGTCGTAGTCGTTGTCGTAGTAGTAGTAGTAGTAGTAGGAGTAGTAGTAGTAGCAGCAATAGTAGAGTAGTAGTAGCAATAATAGTAGAAGGAGTAGTCGTAGTCGTGGTAGTAGTAGTAGTAGTAGTAGTAAGTAGTAGTAGTATTAGTAGTAGTAGTAGTAGTAACAGCAGCAGCAGCAGTAGTAGTAGTAGTAGTACTAGTAGTAGTAGCTGCAGTAGTAGTAGTAGTAGTAGCAGAAAGTAGTAGTAGTAGTAGTAGTAGTCGTAGTAGTAGTCGTAGTAGTAGTAATAATACGAAAAATAATACTCGCAGTAGCCGTAGTAGTACTAGTCGTAGCAGAAGAAGTAGTAGTAGTAGTAGTAGTAGTAGTAGATGTAGTAGTAGCAAGAATAATATAATAGCAGCAGTAGTGGTAGTGATGGTCGTAGGGGAGGTAGTAGTAGTAGTAGTAGTAGTAGTAGTAGTAGTAGTAGTAGTAGTAGTAGTATAGTAGTAGTAGTAGTAGTAGGAGGAGTAGTAGTAGTAGTAGTAGTAGTAGTAGTAGTAGTAGTCGTCTCAGTAGTAGTAGTAGTAGTAATAATACTAATAGTTGTGGTAGTAGTAGTTGTAGTAGTAGTAGTAGTTGTAGTAGTAGTAGTAGTAGTAGTAGTCGTGGTAGTAGGCGCCATTGTAGTCATAGTAGTAGTAGTAGTAGTAGTAGTAGTAGTAGTAGTAGTAGTCGTAGTAGTAGTAGTAGTAGTAGTAGTAGTAGTAGTAGTAGTAGTAGTAGTAGTAGTAGTAGTAGTAGTAGTATGGATGGAGAAAAATCGGCGCGATTACACCAATGCCCACGCCCACGGCGCGCTGTGCTAATTGGGCTAGGACCCGAGCTGGCAAGAACAGCGCGGGCACAGCGAGGGGTGCTGTCAGGGTGACGGACTGTGTGGTCGACGTGCCACGGGCCACGCGCCACGACGGCGTCATCGACCTTCCAAGCGCGCATTAAATGCATCGGAGCCAACGGGGATGCCGAACCGGCCGCTCCAGCGAGGGAGCAAAATGGCTCCTCCCCGGGGTCCCCCTCCTACGGAGCTCTCAGGAAGGGGCGCGCGCCGCCAGCCCGTGAGCCTGCCAGCGCAGGCCAGTGCAGTGAGCCCCGGGGGCCCACAAGCCCGCGGGGGGCCCACAAGGGGCCGCCCCGAGGCTGGAAAGAGGGAGAGGGGCAGGACAAGTAGAGGAGGGCGAGGGGGGAACAGAGAGGACAGAAACAGGAAGAGAACGGTCCGCTGCAGCGCAGCCTCTGGGCGCGCGAGTCCGCCGGGGCCTGGCACCAGGCCGGGCGGCAGCGGCTCCGCAGCGCCGGGCTGCCACGGCTGCCGCGGGGCCCGCGCACGGGCGGGCGGCGGCCTGCGCGCCAGGGCTGCCGCGGGGGCGGGGGGCGGGGGCGCGGAGGCAGCGAGGCGGCGCCGCGCGCGCCGCCTCGCAGAAAAGCGCGCGACCCGGCGGCGTCGGGGAGCCACGGGGGAGAGGGCTGCGGAGCGCGCTGCGGGGCCCTGCCCCGCCAGGAGGGCATCGCCCGCCCGCCCGGCCAGCAGCGTCCGTGCCGCGCCCAGCGGCCCGCCGCGGCGGGGCGCTGGCGAGCGCCAGGCCGAGGGCCTCCGCCACCGAGCGGGGCGGGCGCGGCCGCCTGCGGGACGCCGCTCGCGAGGGCCCGCCGGCGAGTCGCCAGCGGCGCGGGCCGCGCCGCTCTGGACGGGCTGCCGTGTGGTCAGGCCGCGGGCCGCGCCCTCTTGGGCGGCGGGCGTGGGCGTCAGCAGCGTGCCGCTTGGGTCGTGCCCGCTCCACCAGCTGCAGGGGGGGGGGCACTCGGGGACCGGTGCGGAGGCGCTGCGCGGCCATGCCGCTGGTGACGGGGACGACGTGTGGCAGGGCCCCCTGCGCGGCCGGCCGCCCGACCCGACAATCCGTTGAGGTTGTCTGTTTGGTCCGTGGCAATGGCGGTGCGCACTGGGGCTAGGAGGGTAGCTGGTTGCGGATACCACGACAATGGACACTCTGACAGCACTATCAGTGGACTTCCAATGTGCAGGTGAACGTGTTTTTTTTTGTTCGCCATTTCGACATTGGGCGGCAAGGGGGAGGGGGCGGAGGGGGGTCTGGCTCCGGACCTCTGATCAGTGCGGCTGTTTGGAACCGTGCGTCCCCTGGGGGAGACTCCGGAAGGAGCTCGGCGCTCGGAACTCGGAGGTGCGCGGAAAGATGCCCGGGGGCATCGCTGCCGGGGGTGTGCGCGACGCTGAGGACGCAGTGCAGACCAGCTGGGACGGAAGCGGGAGGGGGTGGGGGGGGGAGGGAGGGGTGGCCCACGCGCGCCCGCGGGGCAGGCGGGGGCCTCACGCCAGCGTCCAGGCCCTCCCCCTTCAGGGCCTCGGCGTATGGTCGAGTCGGCCGCGCGCAAGACTGTCCCTGGGCACAGGCGAACTTCGGTGCGCGGCTTTCAGGGGCCACGGGGGGAGCCAAATCCGAGCGCGCGAGCCAGCGCTGTGGGGACCCCTGTGGGCCCGCACCAGAAAGGTCACTCCGGCGCAGGGTCACTCTTACGCGTGACCGACTGGTCACCGCGCCGATCACGCCGCCGCCCGGACTGCTGGACGCCGCGAGAGAAGGTCACGGCATGCGCTTCTTCTCGATCCCGGCCTCGGCAGCCACAACAACCTCCAGCGTCTTGTTTTTTGTTGCTGTAGGTTCGGCTTCCGGGGGCGCCGCTTCTGGGCCCCAGGATCCTCAACAAACGATGCAGGATGAATTAAAATAGCCTGGCGAAGAACCAACCCATATGCAGTTGTGAAGACTGTCGCTGTATGCGCCACATTCCACGAAGCGTGTGAGGTGTGTGCCAAAACAAGTGCGGTGGCCGCATGCGAACGCTGGCATGTGGGCCTTCGGTGGGGCTGTCTGTGGGGCCACGATACCTTTGAGCGGTGTACCAAAATGGGATGCGGTGGCCGCAGGCGAACGCTGGCATTTGGGCCTTCGGTGGGGTTCCCTTATGGAGCCACGAAACCTGTGAGCGGTGTGCCAAAATGGGTGCGGTGGCCGCATGCGAACGCTGGCATTTAGGCCTTCGGTGGGGCTCCCGATGGAGCCACGCAGCATGTGAGGGGTGTGCCAAAATGGGTCCGATGGCCGCATGCGAACGCTGGCATTTGGGCCTTCGGTGGGGCTCCCGATGGAGCCACGCAACCTGTGAGCGGTGTGCCAAAATGGGTGCGGTGGCCGCATGCGAACGCTGGCATTTGGGCCTTCGGTGGGGATCCCTGTGGGGCCACGAAACATGTGAGGGGTGTGCCAAAACAAGTGGGGTAGCCGCATGCGAACGCTGGCATGTGGGCCTTCGGTGGGGCTGCCTGTCGGGCCACGAAACGTGTGAGAGGTGTACCAAAATGGGTGCGGTGGCCGCAGGCGAACGCTGGCATTTTGGGCCTTCGGTGGGGCTCCCGATGGAGCCACGCAGCATGTGAGGGGTGTGCCAAAATGGGTGCGGTGGCCGCATGCGAACGCTGGCATTTGGGCATTCGGTGGGGCTTTTTATGGAGCCACGAAGCCTACGTGTGAGGGGTGCGCCGAAATGAGTGCGATGGCGCCATGCAAACGCAGCCACTTTGCCCCTCGGCGGAGCTCCCCATGGGGCCACGAAGCGTGTGAGGGTGCGCCGAAACGGGTGCGGTGGTGCCATGCGAACGCAGCCACTTGGGCCTTCGGTGGAGCTCCCTATGGGGCCACGAACCGTGTGAGCGGTGCGCCGAAATGGGCATGCGGAGGTCAGAGGCACGCAGGGGGAGGAGGAAGGAGGAAGGAGGAGAAGAGACGCGGGGTGCCGTCTCTTCAAAACGAGGACACAACACAGGCTCGTTGGGAAGAACCGGCTCTGAGCAAGGGGTTGAGAGGTCCGGGAGCCACGCATTGAACAAATCATGACATCGCAGGTCCGAGCGTCTGTTGGCTCTGGGACCACCAGGAAGCAGCCCGTGACGGAAAGTCGATCTGGGGCGCTCTGGGGACCCGTCGTGAAAAAGTCACGTTGCAGGAGGTTTTCGGATCATGTAACCCGATCCCGTGATCAGATCATCGCGCCTCTGGTCACACTGCCGATCTGCACGCTCGTCGCACGCGCCAGGGACCGATCACCACCCAACCACTGTGATTGCGATAGCGTGACCACGACATCCACCCATTTTAGTCCTTGGCCTCCGACTACGTGAGCGACAGACGCTGAGATCGGGGCGCAGCAGGGGTGCACGTGGTGGGGCCGGCTACCTGGCGCCAAAGTGCGCGTTGAGACGAGGCCCAGATGCGCCCGACTACTCCTTCTTCTACATTTCGCTCACTCCTCCACTTCTCGTTTCTACGTTCGTCCTCCTCCCCTGTCCCTGCCCCTTCCCTCCTCACTCTCTTCGTCCTCCATGTCCTGTTCGGTATGGTCGCACTCCTGCTCCTCCTCCTCCTCCTCCTCCTCTTCCTGTTCCTGTTCCTGTTCCTGTTCCTGTTCCAGTTATTCTTCCTCTTGTTCCTCCTCCTCCTGCCAATTGCGTCTAGTTGATCTCGCCACATCGGGGCTCCTCTGGTTTTCGTGTGCGGCTGCTTCCCAGTATGTCTAACAGCTGTCTCAGCGGCCCAGGTTCTTTCGCATTATACTGCCTGGATCTGTCCAGGCCGCTGAGTGCGAGGTGCTGTAGGCGGAGAACAGGCCGTGCGCCCATGCCAGTCCTACGGCAGCTCCTGCGTTCCAGCGAGCCTTTACGAGAAGGCTCAATATGCGGGCATAGGTGAAAGGTGCAAAGGTGTACCATACGCCCTTCGGCGCGACGGCGCGGCGGGCATCAGCACTCAAGCGAGCTCGAAAAAGTGGGTGCAGCTGCTCGCATCCGTTCACGCGGGCATGAACGGACGCGAGCTGGGCTGGGAGTCATTCAGAACTCGCGATGGCATAGTTTTCAGCAGCAGTTTCGAGGTGGGGCGGGCCATGCGGGGTCCCCTTTCGGTGGAGGCAGCGCCTCTCGTTCCTTCAACACAGCGGCAGACGGGTTCTTCGCGCCATCAAGCACCATCGCGGTGTGAGGAAAACCGCCCCAAACGAGTTCGAGGGGGTTCGGGAAGGAGAGCAACAAACGCCCGATCCCCCTTTCAAAAAAGGTTCCGGGGGATTCGGAAGGAGTCTGGGGGGAAAACCTCACCGACCCCATCCCACTCTCCTGAACCCACTCCGAACCAAAGGGGCCGAACCCTCCGAAAGGGGTTCCAGGGGGGGGGTCGGGGAGGTTCTGGGAAGAAAAAACAACAATCTCAAGGCGGGGTCGGGGAGTTCGGGAGGGGGCCGGGGGGAACCCTTCTCGAATCCCCCTTACAAGGGGATCGGGGGGGGTTCCTGGCGGGGTTCGGGAACTGCCACGCCCAAGCCCATTCCCTACCCGCCCCGGGCGATCCACTTGCCTCCTGCCCTTCGGGCGGCACAGCCGGTGCGAGAGGGAGGAAGTAGGACTGGCTGGCTGGCTGATCGGAGAATAGTCAATTAGGCATGTCTCTCCAAAGGCTTATGGATGGAACATGGGGTGTCCAAACTGTCAACGTCGCAAGAAAGCACAGCGGATAACCGCTGTGCGCCATGGGTGTTTATCAGAAGACCGATTCGAGCCATCCCCACCACAGCTGACACCATACACTCGGGACGCCACTGGGCATGCAGTGGTTCGAGAAGCCATCACACTATCTGTAATCAAAACCGCACTGCAGTGTTGGCTCCTGCAGTCAAGCTTCAGGAGAAGGAGAGAGAGAGAGAGATAGCGAGAGAGAGAGAGGATGAGGGGGAGGAGGAGGCATGGACGCAACGATCTCTGATCTCTGATCTTTGTCTGGTGAACGCAGGAGTGGCAAGAGGTGGAGGAGGAGGCCCCCCAAATGGCCGCGCGTGCCGTTTCTATAGGTTTCCATAATGCCCCCCATCGCGCACCAGACGGTGGGGTGGGGGGGCGTTGGTAGCGTCTGGAGGACTTTCTTGCCGTCAGGTGTCAGGTGTCAGTCGGAGGCCCACGCTTGCAGTCGGACTTATGTCAGAAGAACATATTAAGAGTGTGATACCCTATGTCGGCCAAAACGCATAGAACATCCTGGGGCACCCTTCGCAAGATGCACAAACGCATCCAGCAAACACGAATAACATTCAGGCACCCTCCCCGAACCGGCCTCGATCTTCTACCTCGGTCCGACTGCATTGAACCGCTCGGGGCAAGGCTCGCAGGTGGCCGCAAACCTCCCTCAGCCAACCCTCCCCTCCTCTGTCCCCGCGTCGCCCCCCGGAGCGGGGGGCGCGGGGCGAGCGCGTGCCCAGCAGCTTCTCGAAGTCGAACAGCATCGAGAGCGCCTTCGCGTCGAGCGCGCCGGGCTTGTCCTGCGCGCCGCGGTCCGTCGTCGGCGTCGTCCGTCGTCCGTCGTCCGTCGTCCGTCATCCGTCATCCGTCGTAGTCGTCGTCGTCGTCGTCGTCGTCGTCGTCGTCGTCGTCGTCGTCGTCGTCGTCGCCGTCGTCGTCGCCGCCGTCGTCGTCGTCGTCGTCGTCGTCGTCGTCGTCGTCGTCGTCGTCGTCGTCCGTCGTCGTATACGTCGTCGTCGTCGTCGTCGTCGTCGTCGTTGTCGTCGTCGTCGTCGTCGTCGTATACGTCGTCGCCGTCGCCCATCGCCCGTCGTCCGTCGTCCGTCGTCCGTCGTCCGTCGTCCGTCGTCCGTCGTCGTCGTCGTCGTCGTCGTCGTCGTCGTCGTCGTCGTCGTCGTCGTCGTCGTCGTCCGTGATGGTCATCGTCCGTCGCCCGTCGTGGTCGTGGTCATGGTCATCGTCGTTGTCGTGGTCGTGGTCGTCGTCGTCGTCGTCGTTGTCGTCCTCGTCGTCGTCGTCGTCGTTGTCCGTCGGCGTCAGCAGCGGCGGCGGCGGCGTGAGCGACGGCGTCGGCGTCGGCGTCGGCGTCGGCGGCGGCGTCGGCATCGGCGTCGGCGTCGGCGGCGGCGTCGGCGACGGCGTTGTCGTCGTCGTCGTTCTCCTCCTCCTCCTTCTCATATGGGATGTGGGGGATGAGGGTCGTTAGAGGGGGCAGTAGGATGAGGTCCTCAATCTCTTCCCCCTCCCTACCCTCCTCCTATTCCTCCTCCTCCTCCTCTTCCTCCTCCTCTTCCTCCTCCTCCTCCTCCTCTTCCTCCTCCTCCTCCTCCTCCTCTTCCTCCGCCTCCATATCTTCCTCCTCCACCGCCCCCTCCGTATCTTCCTCCTCCACCGCCCCCTCACACTTCCCCCCCTCTCGCCCGATGCGCGGGCTTTCTCGTGTGCCCGCTTGCCGCTCGGGTTTCTGGGCTGATCTCGATCGATCAGGGTCCTCCGAGGGTGCCCTCAGGACGCACGCGAGGAGGTAAGACTGGTGACATCAGTGGCAGGGACGGCGTCTCAAGGCAGGGCTTCCCCGACCAGCATCCACATTGTCACGTGAGGGGAAGGGGAGGAAGACAGAGAGAGGGAGGGACAGAGGAGATGAGGAGGCGAGAGTTTGGGGTGGGGTAGAGGGGCAGGCTAAGCGCACTCGCGCCACATTTGCACCCCGTCGCTCCAGATTCGCCGAGTCGAGCGTCGAATCGGACCTTAGAATTAAGTCGGGCCTGTCCCCCTACAGGGAATTTTGGACGAAAAAATAAAAATTCCCCCCCCCCAAAAAATACCCCCAAATCATCAAAAAATGCTCAAAAGGTCGCCCCAAGTTTTTTATTCTATTTTTGAATATTCCTCCTGTAGAGGGACAGGCCCGACTTCACCTTAGAATCCATGGATGGCATTTGCAGTGACTGACGCGTCTCCTGCCACATACACATAGGAGGGCGAAGAGGACCGCACGGGGACCGAGGAGGTCGCGCGCAGAGGTCGGGCGGAGGGACAGCGCACACGCC
The DNA here is from genome assembly GCA_963575745.1 of Prorocentrum cordatum. Taxonomy (NCBI): domain Eukaryota; class Dinophyceae; order Prorocentrales; family Prorocentraceae; genus Prorocentrum; species Prorocentrum cordatum. The sequence goes on from CAUYUJ010002492.1 coordinate 177,563, forward strand.
CGAGGAGCTCCCCTCGCAGAGCGAGCGAGCTGATGCCGCGCCTCGGAGCTCCCGCGACTCGGACCACTCGGGAGCGGCCAAGAGGGGGGTGTCCAAGAGGGGGGGGTGCAAATCATGACCGGCGGCATGTGCGCGGCCCAGCGGGGGGGCCAGGGACGTAATGAAACAAGAAGAGGCGCCATGAAATCTGGGGAAATATCATGGCCCACGCCATGATATCCACCCCCCCCTAGTCATCACCCCCCTCTTTTCCGCCCCCGAACCACGGGAGAGGAAGTCGGCGAGGGAGCCTCGAGGCAGGCTAGAGGCGAGCGCCGAGAGGCGGACCTGACCTCCTGCCGTTGCAGCTGGACCACCGCCCGGTGGCGCCCCAGACCTCTCTCCATCACCCCGTGCCGCTCCGGCCACCCGCGGGGCCCCTCCTCCTCCTCCTCCTCCTCCTCCTCCTCCTCCTCCTCCTCCTCCTCCTCCGCCTCCTCTTCCTCCTCTTCCTCCTCTTCCTCCTCTTCCTCCTCCTCCTCCTCCTCTTCCTCCCCATCCTCCTCCTCCTCCTCCTCCTCCTGCGCCACCCGCGGACCCGTGCCGCTTGAATCGAGCGCGCCCCGCGCTCAATTCAAGCGCACCCGCTCGCAAAGCGCAGGTATCCGTGGCTAGAGGAGCCGGGAGTGGCAGAGGGGGCAGGAGGGGAGGGGGAGAAGCAGGAGGAGGAACCCGGGTAGGAATAAGGAACGGCGACACCAAGACCAACATGGCGAGGAGATGCGAGGAGCCAAGGAGGGGTCTCCCTGGTGGTGTGGTCCCCCCCTCTCGTTCGAGACATCCCCAGCCTCCAGCTCGGGGAGGCATCGTGGACCTCCTCGCTGGAGGTGGGCCCCCTGGTGGTGTTGGTGTCGCATCTCCCCCCTACGACCAGGGAACCTGAGGTGGGGGATGAGGTGGAATGGAAAATAAAGCACCGACGCGAGCTGTTGCTGGACAGCGCGTTCTCTGCCGCCGACTGTTCCGTCACTGCCCTCCTCCACCAAATCTCGCTCTGCTCCCCCCCTCCCGAACACCTACTCCACGTCCCTCTGCCTTGTGCGCCAGTCGCTCCGGTGACTCCCCGCGCGCAGCTTTACCGACGCGCCCTGCTCCGCCCTTACAGCGAAGGCCAGTCCACAAGAAACTTCCCACAAGAAGCCCAGCCCTGAAATCCCAGGACGTCCATTGTCTTTGTGGTGTGGGAACGTCACACTCTCCACCGCAGAACCGTCGACACGCAGGAAACACAGGGCACCTTGCAGGCAAGCTGGGTGTTTCTTGGCATGGGCCTCCACTGCACCCCTCCTCCGGCAAACCTCTCTCTCTGCTCCACCAGCGAGACACCTCCCCCAGCCCCGTGCGCCAGCCGCTCCTGCGCTTAAGTCGGGCGTGTCCCCCTACAGGGGGATTTGGGGCGAAAAATAAAAAATACGAAGTACCCCAAAATTGGCAAACAAATAATCAAAAAATAGTCCCCTGACTATGTTTGCAATATTTTTTGATTACTTTTCACTGCTATTATTTTTCGTCGAAGATCCCCCTGCAGGGGGACACGCCCGACTTCATCCTGCGCGCCCCCGCGCGCAGGCTCTCCCGACGCGCCCGCCCCCCGAAACGCCGGGAGCCCTCCGCGTGCGCGCGGGCCCGCCTGCTTGTTGGCCATGCAGAGGAGGGGCACCCCTGCGCAGTGGCCGCGTCGGGGGGGGCGGCGGCGGGCTCGTCGCGGGCACGGGTCGGCTCCACTCTGAAGGGGCCCAAGGACACACAAATAAATGCACACTGGTAAAAAAGATTCCCCCTATAGTTTCCCATATTTCCTGGGTTTCTGCCTTCCCTCCCACTGCCCATAGTTTCCCACATTTTCTGGGGAGACGACGATTCATTGTGTCTGTGTTTTTTTTTTTCTCTCCTGAAGCTATGGCATGCGGGTGGGAGACAACAGGCTCACCAACAAAAATGCACCAGAGTCCATCGAGGGCGCTGGGAAGCGGGCTGATGCCATGGGGGAGGGGGCTGAAACGCCCCGGGGCGGACCCCAGCATCGGAGGCATTCCCGAGGCCACCTGGCGCCCCGACAAAATTGGGAAGATACTTGCAGTGGACCACTTTTTCGAACGCGGAACGAATCAAATATCCAAAAATAAACAAAAAACTCCCCCCCCCGTCTAAGACCCTGGTGCATCATATTGTTTTTTGGGGGCTCTGCCCACCAACCGCAGGATGCTGGCCTCGAGGCTGGTCCAGCTGGGGCTGACGAGAATGGGTCGAGGGCCTCGGCGGGCGGAGGGAAGAAGGGATACTCCTCGCACCAGGGCCCGCGGGGAACTGGGCTCTCGGGGGGCGCGCTTCATCAGCGGGGGAGACAGTAGGAAGCGAGAGAGGCCTCGGAGGACGAGTCGGGGCGGAGGCAGGAGCGGGGAGGCACATGGCCACTGCGCTTCTCATAAGGACAGGCGGTGAAATGTTTGGCAAAGCCTCTTTATCGAACCGAGTGCTCCTTACGCCAGTCAGCCTCGCTCTCCCCGTCGTCGGGATCAATACCCCTTGCAGCATGTCCTGTTTGCGACGAAATCGGCCAAATAAGACGGGGGAGAAGCCTGCCACCTGGATTCCAGCGACTGTACTCTGCGCCAGGCTCGGTGGGGCACTAGGCGTGCCAATCGCATATTCACCTGCTCGATACTGTCCAAGATCACCTGCATGAGCCTCTCGCTGCGCGAAATGGGGGAGTCCCCCGCTTGAGTTCCGCGCCGAATTGCTTCGAGGAGCCCAGCAACGATGGCGTCGCTCCCGTGGCGTCCGCGGCCAGGTGGATCCCCATTGCTTCCCTGTCGTGCGTGAATGAGATGCGACAATGGCGCGCCTTCTCGCGCATCCGCTCGTTCGCGATCGCGAAATCCGCATTGACCCCGCCCAGGTAGTCGGCGATGGCATTCGCACAGTCGGCCCCGGCAGTCTCGCCCTGCCGGCGAACGGCCCCAGCGGCGCCGGCCGCGGGCGTGGGCGAGGAACTCCGAGGGCGTCCAATTCTGGCACTTCCTGCTTCTCGCGCAAGGTCTGGGCGCTCTCTTTGCGAAGCCGGGTGGCCTCATGGACAAAGAACTGGTTCGTGGCCCGCCTGCCGGGCAGATCGGATGATCCCTGTCCAGGTGCATATGGTGGCGCGCCGCCGCCTCCAACGCGTCGATGGTCTGAGTGTTGCGGGGGGTCATGCGAGCGACAACCGGGAGGTCTGGGTGATCTCCAGGGGGGGAGGGCCCCCCTGCAACCTGGCGAGGTCCTGCCCCTGGAGGCCGGAAGTCTGGCCGGCTTAGTCGCAGACGTCGGCGAGCGCCCTGCCGACGCGATCCATCTCGGGTCCTGGCCGAGGTTACTGTCGCTGTCCTGCCCCCGCCGCGCCCCGCGCCGCCCGCGCCGCGCGCCGCGGCCCGATGGCCCCCTTTTTCCCGTGGTCGCTGCTGCTGGCGCCGAGCGCCCCCGGCGCGCTCGTCGGCGCCCGCGCTCCGCCGCGCCAGCTGAGGGCGCGGCCCCGCGCCTGCGGTTCCTGACACACGGCCCTCTCTGCCAAATCCATAGATCTCAGCGGGGGCCGGGGGGGCGCGCACTTCCCGGACGTGTCTCTGCGCACCTGGAAAAGACTCAAAAGGCTCCGCTCTCTTCGAGCCCGGTGGCGAACTTTCCGCGAACTCCAACGGTGCCGAAACCAAATCCACTCAGAACGGGCAACGACCACTGGCTCCTGGGCCAGCGGGGCGCACAAACTCATTTCGCACAGGCGCCTCCCCCTTCGATGCGACTGCGCCACGCGGCGTCGAGCGGTAACCTGGCCTCTGAATGGCGACGTGCAGTGCAAACACCGATTGGCGATCACGAGCACGCGCGCGCTGGCCCTCGCCCCGCGCGAAGGGCGGCGGCACTGATGTGCAAGAAGGGCCCCCTTGCTGCAGCGCGCCACCCCGCACCCCCCACCCACCCCCGCCACCGGGTAAATCACAGACATAGTATTGCTTGGGTTCCTCATGGGCAACTTGTCGGACTCTTCTACCCGCGGAACTCCTGGGGGGCCTCTCCGGGGAGCAAGGGATTGAAGCTGCAGAACTTCCTACTCGCGGCCGGCACTGCGAAGATCTCCAGCAGCGAGCGCGACGCAAGAAACTCAGGACCATTGCGAATAGACTTACTGTAGGGCCACGACATCCTGTGCTAACTGTCTCGCCCAAGGATTCGCACTGCTGGCGATCGTGCCAGTCGGGATGACAGCGCTGTCCTCCTCGAGGCCGCCTAATGTTCGAAGCGGCGCCGCGCGGACCTGGCCGCCGTCGACAGGGCTGCGAACGCGGCGTCGTCACTGTCGCAACTGTCGCATCGTCAGCTCGGCCCTGAAATCCGCGATCCAGAGAGCTGTTGGGGCCTCAGGGATTCGGACATGGATCTGCAGTCCGGACTGGCCCCATGGGTTCTGAAGATCATATTCTGGCCGACGGCCACGCAAGACAGCGCGAGCGGAATTGAGCACGACCGCGTCGAGCCTCTGTCAATCGAGCTCCCCAGGGAGGCAGATCTCCAACCCCGAGTGGGCTGCGCTTGCTACGATGCCCAAGGGCGCTATCTTTCGGTGTCTGATCGAACGCGCAGTATCCCAGAAGCGCACCAACCTCCTCCACGCAGCCCTCGTCGCCCCCGCCATCTTCCAGATCTCAGCTCCCCCCCCAATAAGCTGCCCCATTCCTCGCAGTGACTCCGCGGAGACCGCGCCTGAGAGATGGGCCCTTTGGGAAGGCAGCGTTCGCGTTGCAGCGTAGGCCCCAGGGCCCGCCATCACTGGCGCGCATGCATCTTTGCCAAAATTCTGGGCAAATCCCCCCTGCCCCCGAAGTTCACGGGCGGGGATGGCGTTGGAGGCAAGCGCTCTAGACCCGGCCTCCAGCGGATTCGGGCTGGAGAGCGGCAACGTCTGATGCATCGTCAGCGCAGCCCCGCATCGACGCGTCATGAATCTCATCCGTCAAAGGCAATGTCGCGATGCAAGCAGCCCGCGCAGGCGGTGCAAGGGCAGGAAGTCGGGCGTCGCGACGCACGGCGGTGACATCCAGAACACCCTTGCTCCAGGCCTCGATGGGCCTCAAGAAACTGCGCGCAAGCGGCTCGCATGCACTCCCATCCCCAACCCCAGTCCCATGCGTGGGTCGATCGTATCCCACCTGCCCCCCCCCCCCCCTGAGATCCATCGCCGCCTCAGCGTGACGCCGACGCTGGAACGCGCGGTCCTATGGATTCGAAATGGTGGCCCGCGCCGTTCCTGCAGCGCCTCGTGCGAGGTCGGGGGAAGGCGTTTGGCAGATCTTTCTTTGTCAACAGGCGTGAGATGTCCAGCTTAATTTAGCTCCAACTGTGTATAGTGGGGACCACATGTCTAGACCTATGTGGAGCATGCCCATGCGCATGGGGGGGAGAGGAGGTCGACGATGACGAACGAACATACCTTGATACCATGCCTTCGCGACAGCACAATCACATGTATCAGCCTCATCGCTTGCGTGCCCTTCTTGGAGTTCCCCTCTCGATGGCTGAACTGTCCCACTCCAATGCCATTGACAGGGCGTTCGGGTCTTCGCTCGGATCTGGCGGAAGATGCGCCGCAAGCAGTCAGTGAAAAACGGGCACTCGACATGCTGTCTCAAACGTGCGCGCTCCTGCCCTCGATCCGACAGATGCTCGAGGTGGGGCCACTCGCCAGTCAAGTCACGAGCGGCCTGCTGCATGAGCCAGCACCACATCTCCGCTGGAACCGAATTATCTGGAGCATACCGTCGTCGCGAAGCACGGCGGGGCTGATCAAGTGTACGCCGTCAATCGTCATGTGCGAGGGAGGCGGGAGCCCCCCCCCCGTAGTAGCCCAGTCCCTCGCCAACGAAGCGCTCTAAATCTGCTTGTGCTGCTGCCCTTGGTGTGGAAAGGACCTCCGCACTGAATCCGCCGTCTCGAGCGTTAGCCACCATCGTCTGCGTCCACTCCTCGAGATTTGACCCAGAATTTGTTGGATACATTGCTGGCGTGGCCCTCTGCACCTGGCTCCCTACCGCGTGGGTGGTACGCCACAGGTTGCGCGTGTCGCCATAGGCGTGGTGAAGGCCCACCTCCTACATGAGTTCTTCTATCTTCTCCAGGTCCAGGCCACGCTTAAAGGCCTTGAACTCACTCGCAAATCCAATCGGTCGGCCTCCGTGTAGCACGAACTGCGGGCGCTCTTGCGTCGTGCCAGTGCTTCTGCCCTACGTTTTAGAAGCGGTGGAAGTGGTCCGTCACGCACATGCGGATGGAGGGCTGTCTCTGGAAGGGCAGCCTCGCGAACATCATCAACCAATGCTTCTCAAGCAGCACGAGGATCCAGCTGTGTCACTTCTCTCTCTCTCTCTCTCTCTTTGTTGTGTTTTCTTTCTTTATTTCTCTCTCTCTCTCTCTCTCTCAAGCACGCTTATTATTCTCAGAACGTGGCTCCAAATCTCCCCTGATCTCTGTACCATTTCCCGTGTGTCTGCATAGCTTGGCAAGAAAACACTTTCGCCATCTGGCTCTTGGAGGCGGCACAGGAGGGGCCTCCAGGATGTACTTGGCCCGCCACAGGAGCGGGGCGTGGTCCCTGAGCCTCCACTGTGGGATGGCCTGCAGTTCCTTCATTGTTTTCCGCAGGGAGTGCGGCAAGAGACCGCGGCCTGCACCGCATTCGCTGGCACCAGGATGTGGTCAGGCGAGCTGCGACTGTCTGTCCCGAAGTGCGTGGGGCCCACTGGGAAAAAAATCCCACGACAGCCATATCCTCCATCTCGAGCGTGCGCCAAAGCTCGATCGACGTCCCATTCTCAATAGCATTGGTCTCAGGGCCCACATGTCGGTAGTCGACCGTTGGCATCGGCGCACCCTGTCCCACGCGTCGTATTCCGAATTGACAGTTGCCGCTCAGCGCCACCACCACCAACGACCTACGCTTCGCCTCTTGCATGGATCGGTACACCCCTGCTGCCAGGTGTCTGCAACCCTGCCTCCAGTGCTGGACGCTTCTGCCCCATGGGGGCCGCAAGGAGACCCCGTGGGACCCCGGAGACCTCCAGGGAGAGGGAAGACGATAAGGGGGATGCTGAGCATGAGGAAAGGGGAGGCCAGAGTTAAGTCGGGCCTGTCCTCCTACAGGGGGATTTTGGACAAAGAATCAAAGATAGTCCACAAATACCCCAAGTTGGCCAAAAAATGCTCAAAAGATCGTCCCCAGACTATGTTTTGACTTTTTCTGAACATTTCTCCTGTAGAGGGACGTGCCCGACGCAAGGCCAGAGAGGAGGGAAGAGGACAAAGAAGCTCCCAGCTCGCCATCGCTCGGACGTCCACTTCCCGTGCATCTTTCGGTATTGTGCGTGCTTTTTTTGGGTGGGCTCGATGGTCCTCGCCGAGAAAAAAATGCGCACGTCCGAGCGATGCCAGGGCCAGAGAAGCGCCGAGGCCTCGCCCGGTGCCCGCCCCCGCTGGCGCCTCGTGCGCCGGGTGGGCCCGTCGAAGAGCATCGCCGGGTGCCCCCCCCCCCGGGCGCCTCGTGGGCGCCTCGCGTGCGCCTCGTGCGCGGGGTGGGGGGCAGGTCGGAAGTGCCGCGCGGTGCCCGCCCGTGGGGGGCAGCTCGGAAGCACCGCGCGGCCGCCGAGGGCGCGGATACGGACATGCTTGCCGCACGTGGCCGTCGTGATCTCTCCACGGCGCGCGCGAGGAGGCCTTGGGCCTCTCGTGCTCTTCGCCTCCATCCTTGATGGTCGACGATCTGATGTTCACACCGTGGGCCGCATCGTTCATCACATGGCCTGCGCCACGTCGCCCACGCGCTGACACAACATGGCTCACATGGCGCAGCTTGCACCGCGCAGACTGCACCACAGACCCTGCACCACACAGCTTGCACCACATGGCATGATTTCTGCCGCGTGGCGGGCACAACATGTCTCACACCTGGCTTACACCACGTAGCTCGCACCATGTAGCGTTCACATCAAAAATCTAATTACTCACCAGCTGGGGTCCACGTATCCACGCTGGCAAACATTTTTCTGAAGCTTTCGGTCCTATCCGAAGGGTTGGGGAGGTCTCCGAGGGGGGGGAGGGGGGGGGAAGGGCGAGGGCCAAGGAAGAGACGGGGGGGGGCGGAACAGATGGGAACGAAACGACCCAGATTCGACTGTATCAGTGTTTCGGCTACCTGATCCTGGAAGTCTGAGGCGAACTACCAGCGTGTTCTGCGTGCACATTCCCATGGAAACGCGTGGAAAACCATCGAACATGCCTGAGTAGAACTACTCCTAGAAGGTTCAGCCCGAAGCTTGACACGCATCCCATGCGGCCCCAAGCCCTCCCCCTCGCTTCAGAAAGAGCTCTGGTGCAGTGTGGGCCGGGTAAAACAAAAATAGGCCGACAGGGTGGAGCAATGCTTCTCTTCCGCCTCACCGTCGTTGTCGTCTTCAACCTCCTCACCCATCATCCTCCTCGTCCTCCCGGGCCTCGTCCTCGTCCTCCTCCTCCCCATCCTCCTTCTCTTGCGCGCTTTGAGCTGCAACCCGAAGCCGGTCGATGATCGACGACGGGCGAAATGCAAGATAAGCAACAGACCACCCGGCACAGAAAAGGGGGAAGGTCCCAAGGGCACAGTGCAAGCCCCAACCGGAGCAGCCTCAGAACCGAGGAGACTCTCGTGGACCCTGCGAAACCTGCAGAGGCATTCGGGAGACCTCCAGAGACCTCGTCGTGCTCTTCCCGCCCCTCTCGTCGCCGCGGCTGCATGCGCCTCGATCTCCCGGATATAGAGCGCGTTTCAGGAGAGATTCGAGTATCGATGTTGAGAACCCGCTCTCAGTCTGTAAGCCCCTCCTCCCCTTCCCTCCCTCAACGCATAATTCTCCTACTGCCCGAATGCCTTCCGCCTGCCCCTCCAGGCCTTTTTCCATCCTCATTCCATCACCCACTCCCTCCTCCCCCTCCCTCACGCCCTCCCTCCCTCTCCCTCTCCCTCTCCCCTTCCCTCTCGACCTCTGTCTCTCTCTCTCTCTCTCTCTCTCGCTCTCTCTCACACACACTCTTTCTCTCCCTCTATGTATGTGTTTCTGTGTCCCACCTCTTTGCTGTCACATGCTTGTTTGTGCTCTCTCTCTCCCTCTCTCTCTCCCTCTCCCTCTCCCTCCCCGTCTCCTGGTCTCTGGGGATCCCTCTCCGTCCCTCCAGCAGCCTTCAAGATGCTCGTGCCCAATCAGCTCCACCAACGTCGTCTTCGCCTGACATTCTGGAGGCTCGGGGCAAGGAAAACCCCGCGCGCCGCGCGAGCGAGCGCGGTAACGAGGGGCGTCCTCCCGACGCCTGGAAAGGGTAGGAAGAGGGCGATAACTATGATGAGGACTAAGAAGACAATGAGGGTGGAGGGATGGGGGATTAGGGGCGGATGAAGGGAATGTTTTGGTTAGAGTGAGTCTTCCACGACTGCATGCCTGTATGATCGCAAGGAAGGCGCACGCGCGCGGCAAACTACTGCAAGTCGATTGAAATGGCGAGCGGGCCACTCTTGATGGAACGGGAAACATTCCAGCTTCGAAGGGACTGACCATTGAAGAGAAGAGGATAATGGAGGGGCATGACAACGAAAAAGTAAGGGCGTCCGCCAATTACGACGAAGATCCTCGAATTGCTCCAGTACTCTTCTTGGGAATCGTGAGCAACTTGATTCACAAGCATATCTATCAGAGCAGGGGCTGTGGAGTTTCCTCCCAACACGCTGATCACGCGCCGCTCAGCTGATATGCTCGGACAACCTGTGCACATCCTACGCACTAGGCCTGTGGCTCATAACTACTTCATATGACTGATCTCCTTTGACGTCGGATCTTGCGGTTCAATAGGGCGCAACTGCCCAGGCGAGGACTAGCCTATGCTCATTGCCTGCACGTCCCAAAGCGTGACCCACGAGAGCTTCGAGCAGACTGGGGAAAGCGGGAGGGAGAAGTGAGGTAGGTCTGGACTCGCTCGCCCTTTACCTCCTCACCTCTGCGTCTGCTTACCCGCAATCCACGAGTCCACACTAAGCGAGGAAGACGAGGGAGGGTCGGCAGAAGAGAAGGTGGCATTAGAAACCAGACTGCCGACGATGTGATTTGTTCAATCCGCGGCTCCAACTGTCTCGACCCCTCCCACGAGAACATTCTTTCGTCCCGGGAATTTGATTGAAGACCTCGAGCCCTGAAACCACCCGCGGAGGCCAAAAGTGAGCACTCGAATCTCCAATCCGCCCGAACTCTGATGGAGAAGTTGGCGTACAGCCATGGCACTGCCAGAAGGAACGCCACGTGAGGAACGAAGGGCCCTTCCTGGCCACGGGGGGCTTCGGCCGCAATCAGGTTCCCCGACCTAGATCTCTGGAACGGCCGGGAAACCAGAGCCCCCTGAGCCTGGAGTGGTCCGTCTGTCAGCGCCTAGGGGGCCACGAGCGAAGTGAACCCCACCCTCCCCCTCGGAAATCGTGGCACGGGTATAGGGTTCGCATGCCCCCCAAGCGCCTCGACTGCCTGACTTCACGATCGCAGCGAGAGGCCCGGCAGGACGCGCGCGCCGCGACCGCGCCCCTGCCCGTCAGAGCTCCTCCTGCCTGACCGCCCGCAGGAGCGCGCTGGCCGCCGAGCTGCTGTCGCCGCCCTCGTGAGCAGCGCCCCGCGTGACCTCGGGCTGCGTCGGCTGGCGGCGCGCACAAGTCGGGTCGGGCGAAAGGGGGGGATAGCAAAGGGGGGGGGGGAGAATCAGCTCGCGTAGCTGATTTTCCCTGCGCCTCCCGGCGCCGGAGGCGGCTAATGCATCGAGGAATGGGCCCCTCGGTGAGGCCGAATCCAGCTGCATGCAGCAAATTTCGTACCCCCCCCTTTCACAATCCATCCCTTTCGTCCGGCCGGAACAAGGTGCTCGCGAGAGGGGGGCGGCCTTGCACGAAGGCCGCGGGGCTTTGTCAGCAGGGCGTGTGGTTTCAACCCCCCTGGCGTGTGAGAAAGCGTAGGAGAAGCCTCCGGGCCCCCGCATATGAGGCGCCTCCCGCCTTCCCAGAAGGCCGGCCCCCCTGCCGCAACTCCACCGAGCGCGCCGCCAGGTCGGGGCAGCCATGAAACTTAGAACTCCTCCTCCTCCTCCTCCTCCTCCTCCTCCTCATCCTCATCCTCCTCCTCTTCCACCTCCTCCCCAAAGAATTCGGTGATGCGAACAAATCGCAACGGGCGTCCTGGCCACGGTTTCGGGCCCCAGGGCCCTCGCGGATCAATCCGATTCGAGGAATTCCGCAGGAAGGTGGTGTCGAGGGCTTTGGAAGTGTTTTTGTTCGCGACTCTGCTTTTGTCTGCGCTGTGGACTCTCGGGGCACTTCACTTCCTCCCCCCCGAGCGCGGCACCGTGCTAGGCTGCGATGCCCTTCCCGCTCCGCCCGTCCAGCGCCGGGCGGCGAGACGACTGTAGGGGCCGCCGGAACAGCGAGCTTCGGGAGGGAATGCAAAGGGAAAGCCCAGAGGACCCGTGGGTGGAACGAGACGGGAGACCGCCAGGCCATGGATGCCACCCTTCCAGCGGCGCAGGAGCCGTCGGAGGGGGGTCATCCACGACACAGCGGACCTCGGGAGTGGCGGCTTGCAAAAAGGCAGTGGCAAGCGTCGCAGGTTTCCTCTTCAATCTACTTCCTCGTCCACGTCCTCCTCCTCTCCTACTTGGCACGCGGCGCACCCGAGTGCGCTGCTGTGCACTGTGCCGCGGGGCTGGCAGACGAAGGGTCGGTGACTCTAGTAGTCGATGCAACTGTCGCAAAAAAGGGGCCATGTTAGCCCGATGCAGTTGGTGCAACCCGTCATGCCAATCATACCGATCACTGTCGGTTGCCGATGCTCGCTGTTGCCGCCGTCATGCTGGCTATCTCGGCGGTAAGATGGTCCCAAGGGGCCTATTCGGCAGTCCCTTGGGCCGTCGTGGGTGCCCTCGTCGGTGGCCCGAGAAGCCCAAATCAGAGGGGACTGAGGTATTGTGCGGGCTTTTTTGGGATTCCAATCTCACCACAGTCCAAAGACGGACCCCGAGCTCCCAGGAGGAGCATCAGGAGAAAGGCTGGGTACAGAAACATGTGCCGTGCCCGCAAACTAAAAGCTTACAAACTGATGGGTAGGGAACTCGACCATGCTAGAACTGGATAAAGGAGGAGGAGGAGGACGCAGACGACGATGACATGTCTTCAGGTGCCGCTGGTCGTGCAGATGCAAGGTAAGGAACATCTGTCGGGCACGCTCTGGGAGGGCGGTCCTTTCCTGGCGGTACTGTTGATACTTGCATGATGCACAAGCTCTGGCCATCAACGGGGCGTTCGACGATCTGGGCGCTCTCCAGCACCTCAGGTGCGTATCAGTCTCGTGGACGCCGCACGGGTTGCTGGCATCGACTCGTACACTGAGTACCACCGATACCCGAACATCACTTCCGGTCTGATTGGCGCTCGTCTCCCTGCGTCATCTCCATGCTTCATCCTCCCTCCTTCACTCCTACAATACCCCGCCTCCAGCCTCTCTCGTCACTACTCTTTGCTCCCCTCCCCATCTTCTTTCCACCCTCCTTCCTCTTCCCTCTATTCTCCACCCTCCCTCCTCCATTATCTCTCCCTCTCTCTCTGTCTCCCTGAATGAATGGCGTCCGCTGAGTCTGGTATATTGCCGCTATGTCCTCAGAGCTGGGAAGAATGGTGAATGGATTCAGGGGAACAACCTGCGACTGTTTCGACTGTTGGATGTACACTTATTGAGTAGCGCTCTGGACGAATGAGACACCTGGATCAGAACCTCTTCTGTCTCAGTTGCCTGGTCGACGAACGGGAGCCCCAAACAACTCGCTAGGACAACTTGGTTGAATGTTTTCCACGGCGCATAATTCAGCCAACGAAGGGAACTCTGCATGAGGTAATCCAAACAATCTGGAAAATAGGCCCTGCACACGCGCAGCATGGCAGACACTCGTATTGTCTGTCCCGGCGATCGGATACGCAGTTAGGCTGCAATAAAACATCCAAGCTGCGTGGGACAGCAGGTGTGTGGCGCCGCGAGAGGGTGGCGAGGTGGGGGGGGGGGCCAGCCCCTAAATGCCGAGGGCAGGGAATGGGAGGCGGGAAGCCCCACTTACAAAATCCCGAGCCCCCCCCCCCCCCCTTCGACTGCGCGCTCGTTCGCGCGCCCCGCGGCGGCGCTGCCCGACCGTGTCGGCAAGCGCCCGCCGCGGGGCGCGACGACGGCGCCGGCCGTGGCCCCGTAAAAACGCCCCCCCGCAGAGGAGAAAAGCGCAGCGCAGGGCGCGACGCAGGCGCCCCTCGGCGGCCAGCGCGGTGGCGGCGGGATGCGCGAGCGGGCGGCCGCTAGCCGCAGCCCCACAGGAAGACGAAGCCAAGACGAGGATACAACCCTGAGATCCGGCGGCCCCCGAGGAGGCCTCGGGCGCCGAGGCCTTCTCAGAGCGCTCCGGGACGCTCGGAGATGCTCGGAGAGCGTTCCGGGGCGCTCTGGAACGGATGCATCCTCGTCCTAGCCCCGTCCAGCACGGCTCGGCGGCGTCCAAGAGAGGGGCGTCCAAGAGGGGTGTTCGCAACTCGTGGCCCGAGGCGTGTGCGCGGCCCAGGTGGGGCCATGAGACGCATCGAAACAAGGAGAAGCGCCCTGAAATCTGTGGAGGTATCGCGGCCCTGGCTTTAGGTCGGGCGTGTGCTCCTACAGGCGGATTTTGGGCGAAGAATAGAAAACAGCAACAAAAAATTACGCTACCGAGGAACCCCACATACCTATTTTATTTCCCATGTGTACCATCGGTGCTTCTGCTGCTGCTCCTCCTTCTCCTCCTCGGTGTCCTCCTCCTGCTGCTGCTGCTTCTGCTGCTGCTGCTGCTGCTGCTGCTGCTTCTGCTGCTGCTGCTGCTGCTGCAGCTGCTGCTGCTGCTGCCGCTGCTGCTGCCCCACCTCCCCGTCCTCCTCCTCCTCCTCCTCCTCCTCCTCCTCCTCCTCCTCCTCCTCCTCCTCCTCCTCCTCCTCCTCACCTCCTCCTCCTCTACCTCCCAGCGCACCCCCTGTGGCGTCGAGGAAATGCCACGCCTGCCACGCCCTGGGAGCCTACAACGCATAGGGCCCCCACCCCCAGCGCACCCCCTGTGGCGTCGAGGAAATGCCACGCCTGCCACGCCCTGGGAGCCTACAACGCATAGGGCCCCCACCCCCAGCGCACCCCCTGTGGCGTCGAGGAAATGCCACGCCTGCCACGCCCTGGGAGCCTACAACGCATAGGGCCCCCACCCCCAGCGCACCCCCTGTGGCGTCGAGGAAATGCCACGCCTGCCACGCCCTGGGAGCCTACAACGCATAGGGCCCCCACCTCCCAGCGCACCCCCTGTGGCGTCGAGGAAATGCCACGCCTGCCACGCCCTGGGAGCCTACAACGCATAGGGCCCCCACCCCCAGCGCACCCCCTGTGGCGTCGAGGAAATGCCACGCCTGCCACGCCCTGGGAGCCTACAACGCATAGGGCCCCCACCCCCAGCGCACCCCCTGTGGCGTCGAGGAAATGCCACGCCTGCCATGCCACGCCTGGAGCCGCATAGGGCCCCCACCCCAGCGCACCCCCTGTGGCGTCGAGGAAATGCCACGCCTGCCGCCCTGGGAGCCTACAACGCATAGGGCCCCCACCCCCAGCGCACCCCCTGTGGCGTCGAGGAAATGCCACGCCTGCCACGCCCTGGGAGCCTACAACGCATAGGGCCCCCACCCCCAGCGCACCCCCTGTGGCGTCGAGGAAATGCCACGCCTGCCACGCCCTGGGAGCCTACAACGCATAGGGCCCCCACCCCCAGCGCACCCCCTGTGGCGTCGAGGAAATGCCACGCCTGCCACGCCCTGGGAGCCTACAACGCATAGGGCCCCCACCCCCAGCGCACCCCCTGTGGCGTCGAGGAAATGCCACGCCTGCCACGCCCTGGGAGCCTACAACGCATAGGGCCCCCACCCCCAGCGCACCCCCTGTGGCGTCGAGGAAATGCCACGCCTGCCACGCCCTGGGAGCCTACAACGCATAGGGCCCCCACCCCCAGCGCACCCCCTGTGGCGTCGAAGGAATGCCCTGTGTGCTATGCTGTGCTGTGCTGTGCTGTGCTGCTTTGCGGTGAGCTGTGCTGTGCTGTGCAGTGCCGTGCTGTGCTGTGCTGTGCTGTGCTGAGTTGAGCTGAGCTGAACTGTGCTCAGCTGTGCCGTGCTGAGCTGAGCTGAGCTGAGCTGAGCTGAGCTGTGCTGAGCAGTGCTGTGAGGAGGAGGGGAAGAGTGAGGTGTGTGAGAGAGAGAGAGACGGAGAGGGAGGTGGGAGGTGAGGAGACGCGGGTGCGGCGCGGCAGGGAAGAAAACCATAACCCCACGAAACATGTGGGGAAATAAAAATCAAAAGCAGTCAACAAATACTTGAGAAGTCGCCCCCAGGCTGCTTGCTGACTACTTGTGAGCCTCCCTCCTGCAGAGGGACGCGCCCGACGTCACCCCGGTCGTCGCCCCCCCCGTTAGCCGCCCCCGCACGACGCGCGGCCCCGCTCCAAGGAGGAGGCCGCCCGTCCGGGCCCGCGGGCCCTCGGGCCCGAGGCTCGCTCCGGGCCGGGGAGGGTCGCGCGCCTCGGGGGGGGCGCGGGCGTGATTCGGGTCGGGCGAAAGGGGGGGATAGGAAAGGGGGTGGGGATAGGAAAGGGGGGGGGCGACGACGCGGGAGAATCAGCTCACGTAGCTGATTTTCTCGGCGCCTCCCTGCGCCGGAGGCGGCGATGTATCGAGGGAGGGGCCCCTCGGTGGGGCCGACACCAGCTGCATGCAGCAAATTTAATTTCGCACCCCCCCCTTTCCCAATCCCCTCCTTTCGTCCGGCCCGAGTGATGGCGCGAGGCGGAATCTATCCACATCCACCGCCTGGGAGCTGACGTCCTGGTGCCCCAGCGGGCGGTGGACATGGGCATGTCTGGGCCCCCAGGGGCCCGAACACATCCATGTCCACCGCCTGCCGAGGTCCCTGAAACCTGATCCTCCAGGCGGTGGCCATGTATACATTCCCGCCTCGGAGATGGTCAAGGGAAAGGGGCCTCCCTGACTGCCGGGGGGCCCGCCTGTCCCTGTTCCCCATCCGACCCTCCGCAGAGAGTCGGCGGTGAGCGAGGGGTGGTGGTGAGGAGGAGGAGGCCTTCTCAGAAAAGGCGGCGGGGCTTCTCAGAAGCCCTCGCGCCGAGAAATCGTTGTTGTGTCTTCGGGGAAAGCTCGGGGAGATTCTCAGAAAGCCGGGGGACTTCCGAGACCTCTGAGAAGGCCTTCTCCTTTTCACTCCCTTCCCTCGCCCGCCGCCAAGAGAGAGAGAGAGAGGAAGAGGGGTAGGTAGATGGGACAAGGTAGGAGGGGCGTACAGGTAGCATGGGGAGGCGTCCGAGCCGTCTCCTGGCCGCTTCCAGAGCCGAGGCTACAGGGAGCTTCGAGAAACCGGCAAGCTGAGGCTTTCCCCAGAGGCGCTCGCACTGCATCTGGGTTCCCAACTGCCTAGGCACCACGCGGCCTCCTCGCCCCCCCCCCCGCTCGCCTTTCCGCCGCTTCGTCCAGGTCCCAAGATCCGCCTTGCTGTCGGGACTCCCTTGTCCCCATTCCCCCTTGCCTGCCGGAAGCGACAAGACCATATGGAAAGACCCTTGGCACAATTGGGCTTGGACTTACGCGCGGGATGTCCGTGCTCCGTGCATGTCCGTCCAGCCCATCGCTGATGAGTGCCAGCAGCACACCTGCAACCTTCGGCTGGTGCAGGAGAGCACTTTGCATTATTCGGCTTAGCACCCTGCTGCTCTGCTAGCACTGCGCGGCGTCCTGTGGGCCTCGAAGCGGCCAGCTGAAACATGGTGGATCTTCGTTTATGGCCCCTTCACCAGAACGGTAAACAGGATTGGAATGGGACATTAGTGGTCGCTTCCGAAGCGTAAGTGGACTTCTGTTTCCATGGGTATGCCGCTGCTCGGAGCAATGCTCAACACCGCGGTTGAGAAGTGGAACAACACCCACAGGAAGATTCATGGCGAAATGCTGCTCTCCTTCCGGGTGGTCATGCTAAATCAACTTGCTACTGCGACCAGCATCACTAACTCCGCCTGCCACCCCAAGTCACAGGACTAGGACGGTAGGACCTTGCAGGCGCTTGTGGACGTGTTCCATAACATCTATTCCTGGTGCATCAGCCATGACCTGGGCCACCACCCGTGGGCCTGATGCACTAGCAGAAGCTGATTGTTTCTGATCCTCTCGTGGATGGGAATGGCTCTCACCTGCTTCAACCTGGGACAAGGAGGCTACACTAACGTTGTGAATGGTAACTTTCTGTATACTTTGGCCTTCCACCCAATTCAGGTGAAACACTTGCCACAGCCAGACTCATCTAGACTCATCTAAACAAGCTGAGGTTCAGGTGAACGTTAA
The DNA here is from genome assembly GCA_963575745.1 of Prorocentrum cordatum. Classification (NCBI taxonomy): domain Eukaryota; class Dinophyceae; order Prorocentrales; family Prorocentraceae; genus Prorocentrum; species Prorocentrum cordatum. The sequence goes on from CAUYUJ010002492.1 coordinate 195,123, forward strand.
CATTATCCCGTCAATGCGGGCATCCTTAATAAATCTGTTGAGCACACCCGTCGGAGACGGCAAGCCACCGAGGCCTAACTCATCACCACGCAAGCTCAACTAGGTTCGTGGCACCGTGTGGGGATTCAAGAGGGGCGAAGCCTGAGTGCCACCGCTTGGACACAAGCTTGTGTTATGTAATTGTTAGGCGGCACGGGCGCGGAGTCGAAAAACTTCGCGGTCGAGCTTTGGCTGAATGTATCCAAGCCATCTGAGGAAAGTGCCCATCTTAAGACCAACATTTATAAGAATCACCTCTACATTCTCGACCCCCCCCGCTCGGGCTACGGGCTCGCGTTGCGAGGTGCGCCTATGGGAGCTTCACACCTTTCCTCTTGAAGCTGCACACATACACTTGAAGCGTGCTAAACTATGCAGGCACACTTGGATGTCTTGAGCCAGCTGTAAAAGCCAGGAGCGGCATGAGACGGATCAGGTCAGCAAGGTGAAGGAACGACTAAATCGATTGAGGGGCTCCCGGAACATTGCGCACGACCCCTTGCGTTTCGGGTTTCTGGTTGAAGAACCAAGCCTCTGACATCCTTGCTGGGCGATGACTTTGTGCCGCTCCCCTCCTTTGCCTCCCAGCCTCAGCACTCTGCCCCGCCTAGCGCTGGCGTGCCTTGGCCCATCGGCGAAGAGGTCACGTGTTCTTTCCATCGCTTCTCGGGGGCCCGCAGGAAGGCGACGTGCGGGAGGCCCTCGAAGCACGCTCCTACCTGCCTCTGGACATTGCCAGTGATGCCATCTGGGGGGACCTCCGACGAGATGAGTCACTAGAGCACTGGCCAGCCTGGACCAGGCAGGTGCGACCACGGCCCGGGGGCTCCCAGGATTTTGATAGCCTGCACAGAATCGCGAGGATGGTGCACAGCCCCTGCCAAGTGTTGCCTCCTTCACTGTGCCACCATGCCGCCGATGCCTGTGTCCAGGATGGTACCCAGCGCTGGCCGAGGGTGCGGGGGTCCATCCTGTCCGCTGTGCCTCCTGAGATCGTTTCTAGTCTCGCTCTGTGGGGAAAGATTTCGCTGGACGTGCGATTGTGGAGCTTCCCAGTGTGGGGCATGTGGGGTGTCTCGCAATTACGGACTGACTGCTCGACCTGGTGGCCAGGGCGCTCTTCCTCCTTGCTCGGGGCGTGGTTCCCATAAGTACACGACATACTGACGCGCCTGTTTGCTTTCTCTCTTCTCCGTTTCTGCTGCCGTTGGCGTTGCCTCTGGAATAGGCTGCAAACCAGGAGCGCTGAATCGCAGGAAAACGACAAGAGCTTTATGTTATGCTCGGGAGGCAACTCTGCCCAGGCGATACGACGAATTGGCTGGCTAGGCCACCTCGTAACCGACGAGGAGAAAACCCGTCACTGTCAAAGAGAAGACGATCAGGCGGAGGGAGCAGGAGAAGGCGGAGGATGAGGGAGGAGGGAGGAGGGAGGAGGAGAGGGGAGGGAAGGGGAAGATGAGGACATTGCCTCCTCCCACATCCCTCCTCGCCCGCCGTTTTTCACCCATCTCTCCCGTGGGGCCGGCTTCGAAATGCTGCACGCGCGTAGCTGTCGGTTCCAGCCAAGCTGGATCCGTGATGTGCCTCGGAGGGCCTCGTATAACTGCCGCGCGCGGACCATCCAGGAGGAAAAAGAGGAGTTTCAAACGGAGGAGGAGGAGGATCGACAAACGATTAAAAGTGATCACTGCGAAGATCGCAGTGCACGCCCATGCTGGATTCATGCTCGTCCCCAGGTGGAGGCCCAGACACAGACACCCCAGCGGTCGCACTCGGAGGACAGCCTCCAGCTGCCGCTGGGTGTGGCCGACTGCCGTACAAGGCGAGTTACCATGACAGGGGGCCACATGCGAACCCTACCCCTACCCCCCACGATTTCTGAGGGGGAGGGTGGGGTTCACTTCGCTCGGGAGCCCACCCTCCCCCTCCCCCTCAGAAATCGTGGGGGGTAGGGTTCGCATGTGGCCCCCTACATGAATCTTAGGGCAGGTCGGCATGCGGGTGCATGCAGACCCCGGCCGAAGTGCGTACGCGGGCGAACCGCGACGTCCGCGGGACCCCCGAAGAATGACGGCGTGCCCTCCCGGCTCCGCCTGCCCGACGCCAAAGGCATACCCGCCGCAGTGCCGCGAGGCACGAAATGGAGCACCTCCTGCCCCCTCCGACTCTCCGTTTATGTCGGGCGTGTCCCCCTACAGGGGGATTTTCGACGGAAAAATACAAGGTTCCCCCAAAATGCCCCAAAAGGGTCAAGAAATACTAAACAAATAGCCCCCAGACTAGTTATGGATAATTTTGACTATTTTGGGGGTATTTTTTGTTTTTCGTCGAAAATCCCACTGTATGGGGGACAGGCCCGACTTAACTCTCCGTGTTGCGTGTGGAAAGTGCTCTTAAGGGGGGCACAGGCCCCAGAGTCTGGGAACTCATGGCGCTCCCGAGCTCTCCTGGGGCGGGTCGCGTGACTTTTTCGGATCCCTCGGGGGTGTGGATGGGACTGCAGGCTTCCAACATGGCCCGTCATGGAGCCATATTGGACGCATCTTCGGCCGTCGTGGAAGAGGCCCGCGGGGCCAGCCCGCGGGACAAAAATCAGGGAGCAAAACAAACTGTTCCATGGATGCTGCCTTCTTGCCTTTTCGGTCTTCAGAGCGCCCACGACCGCCCAACAAGCGGCCCCGAAAGGTCGGCCCACTGCAACCTCCAAGCCCTCAAGATGGGCCCAAGAGGTCCCCGAGACGCCGCCAAGAGGGGGAAGAGGAACTGCCATTTTGAAGGGACCCTGGGACACGCAAATAAAAGCACACAAATAAAAAGATGTCCCATATTTTCCCATATTTTCTGGGTTTATGTCTTCCCCCCCACTTCCCATATGTTCCTATATTTTCTGCGGAATCGACGATTGATTGTGTCTGTGTGTTTCTTTCCCTCCTGACATCTGGAGCCCCAGACTCCAGGAAGGGCCTCCGAGACTGCCAGGCCCCCCCTAAGCGGCCCCCGGACGCCCCCAAGAGGCCCCCAAGAGGCCCTCATAAAACGACACGAAAATCGGGACAAAATCGGATCGGGATAATCGAAATCTCTGAGAATCGGCGGGTTTGGAGGATGTGTTGGGCGCCGCGGCCGCTCCAGAGAGTTCCGGAAAGCTCTGAGAGCGCTCCGGAACGCTCTGGAGCGATTTATCCCGATCCTAGCCCTGTTTTACCTCAGGAGACCCCAGAGGCCCCCACAGGCTTCCAAGACGCCCCGTGGCCGGCGGAGGACTGTTGGCGTGCCGCGCCGCACGTAGTCCGCTGGCCAGCTCCTGTCGGCGGCGCGCAGAGGGGGGGGGCAGGGGGAGGGGCGAAGGATTCTCGGGAGGCTGCCGCTTCGAAGGCGACGGCCTGAGCGAAGGATTGCAAAAAAACCCAGGATTGAAGGGTTTTTTTGCAATCCTTGGGTTTTTTTGCAATCCTAGGGTTTTTTTGCAATCCTGGGTTTTTTTGCAATCCTGCGTCTGCAGAGAAGGCCCTCGCCCTCGTGGAAGCAGGGGGTGCCTCTGAGAATACGTCGCCCCCTCCCTATGTACCCCCCCTCTGCGCGCGGCCGATCCTTGGCTCCAGTGCTAGTTCCAGTGCAATTCCTTTGTCCCAGAGTGTCGGAGATGTGGACACACAGATAAATACACATAAATAAAAATACGCCCCATATTTTCTCATGTTTTCTGGGTTTCTGTCTTCCCCCCCACCTCCCATATTTCCTCATATTTTCTGGGAATCGCCGATTAATTGTGTCGGTGTGTTTTCAGTGCTACAGTCGGGGCCCTGAAGAAGGAGCCCTTTTCGTTGGGGAGGGGCTCCGTGTTCCGTAATTGTTTCGCAGCTTGCCGTAGATTTTCCTTAGGTTTTCGATACGAAATCGAAGTTTAACTCATGGAAAATAAGGGCCTCGTTCCTTATTTAGGGTTCCTTAGGTCAACGCCTCGACTGTAGTTCCAGTGCAATTCCTCTGTCCCAGAGTGTCGGAGATGTGGACAACGTTTCCTCGCTCCAAGGTTGCAGGACGCGCACCCCCCCCAGCAGAAAAGCATGAGGTGACCACCTCGAGTCTGGGTTTGTTTCTTCAGTTCCTGGGCGCCCTGGGGTCACGATCCCTTGTACATGACTATGCGCTCGCGCTCCTGAGGCCACGATCCAAAATTAAAGCGCGCTCTCGCTCCCGAAGCCACAATCGATAATACATTACGTCACGTTCGCGCTAAAGACGACACGATGCCTCGCAAAATGCAACGTAGCCTCCCGGGGCCAGAATGCCTTGCGAAACAGGTAGCCTTCGCAATCCCGGCGCTACAATCCCTTACCAGTTGTGTCACGCTCGCGCTCCCGAGGCTACGACCCATGGCAAGTTGCAAAAGTTCGCACTCCCAAGATGACAATCCCTTGTAAATTATGCTACGCTCGTGCTCCCGAGGACACAGTCAAATGCAAATTACGACGCGCTCGCGCTCCTGAAGCCAGAAATCCTCCTAAATTACGATACTTTCGCGCTGCTGAGGCCGCAACCCCATGTAAATTACAAGAAGTTCTGTCTCCCGACGCCAACCCCTTGCAAATCATGCCTCATTCGCGCTCCCTGAGCTACAATCTACTGAAAATTGCCATGTATTCAAGCTCTCGAGCCCAGAGCCTCCGTTGAAAAATCGTGCGAATTCGCACCCCCGAGGTCACAATCAAATTACGCCACGCTCGCGCTCCCGAGGCTACAAGTCATGGGAAATCACAACACATTCGCGCTCCTGAGGCCAGTCCCTTGAAAGCTAATACAGAGTCGCGCTCCCAAGGCCACAATCCATTGTGAAGTACGATGAGTTTGCCCCCCCCCCCCCCTGACTACAAGCTCGCGCTCCCGGAAACCTCCAGAAATACAACCCCAGCATGTGCCCAAGCTGGCTCCGTGGAGGGGGTCCGGCGGAAGAGGGCAAAAACCCCTGCAGGGAAGTCCCTGGCCCTTCCAAACGGACCCCAATGGCCTTCGGTCCAACCCTCGGGCCACTCGGAAGGGATCAGAAAAGATATTCCAGCACAGGATGTCTCTAAGGGGTCCTCTAAGAGGGCGTCGGTCGCAGTCAAAGTCAGTTCAAGAGGGCCCCAGCGGCCTCCAAGTGCGTGGGCTCAGGATGGCCCCGAGCCAAGAGGGCCTGAAACGATACCCAAGACGCCCCAAGAAGGCTCCAAGAGGAGCACGGGAGGGCCTGGAGAGGCACAACTCAGCGTCTCCGACGCCCCCACACACAAAGCGTGCACTTCAGGGCTCATGTTTTTTTTTTCGTTCAGGCAAATGGTTGGTAGATTCCAGGTCTTCGCCATGTTGCCGCCCGTGCCGCCTCGCAGGCGCCTCGTGGGCTCCCCGCGCTTGGGGATAGTGCCGAGATGGCGCCGCGCTGCCGCCCGTGCCGCCTCTTTAGGGCGCCCGGTGCGCTCTGGGGTGATCTGCCGAGGCTGCGCCACGCTGCCGCCTCGCGGGGCGTCCCGTGCTCTCTGAGCTTGCACGGCATACAGTGGGAGCGTTGACCCAAGAAACCCTAAATAAGGAACGAGGCCCCTTTCATCCACAAATTGAACTTCGATGTCCCGTCGAAAACCAAAGGAAAACCCAAGGCGAACTGTGAAGCAATCAAGGAACACGGAGCCCCTCCCCAACGAAAAGGGTTCCTTCTTCAGGGCCCGAACTGTAGCTTTCACCACGCGGCTTACACCAGCTCACACAGCTCACGCTGCACATGTTGCACAGCGTGGCCACCGCTTGCTCACACTGCCAAGCTTGCACGGCGTGGCCTGCGCGGCATGGCTTAGAACGCATGGTGTGCACCCCATCAGCTCACACCACATAGCCTACCTGGCATTACATTTCACCACATAGCTTATACCGAATAGCTTTCACCCCCACAGTGCAATAACGCACTGTTTGGGGTCCACGCTGGTTAACATGGTTTTATATGAGTTTCAAAGTATCCAGTTTCTGGTCTTCGGAGCATCCAGGACGGCCCAAGAGGCCCCCAAGACCACCCCAAGACGGCCAAAAAGGTCCCAAGACGGCCAAAGAGGGCCCCAACGCGGTCCAATTAGTAAACCAAACAGCCCCCAAGACCGCACTACATGGCCCCATGAGAACTCCAAGAAGGCCCAGCGAGGCCCTAAGACGGCCTCCGCAGGCGCCAGACGGTCCAAGAGCGCCCTCAGGTGGTCTCGGAGAGGCCCGAGGAGGCTTCAAAGGCCCAAAAAGAGCCCCACAGTAGCACCAAGACGGCCCCTCTCCAGTGGCGTCCCCAACATCGTGGGGAGCACGCAGGCCACAAGCGCGGCCTCACTTTCAATAAAGTTCGCGACTAAAGAATTACAAAAGGCCTGGGATGGCGGTGACTCGCCGAAGGCATTTTCGATCCACCTACGTGACAATTTATATTGCGTCCCCATTCGTATTGCTTTTGTTGGCCCTTCCTAATATTTCCAATGGCCTGCGGCCCAAAACCGGAGACCCTGCGGAATCGATTGCAAACGCCGGCTCCCAACGGCTGTGGCGCTTCAAATGGCTCCCAAAGGTCTTTGTCGCCACGAAGTCGGTGCGAAGTAGCCTCAATGTCCTCCAAGACTGCTCGAGATGGCTTCAAGAGGCCGGTGAAATTTCCAAGATTGCGCAAGACCCCTCCAAGGCAGCCTAGGAAGCCCGAAGACAGTCCAGGAAAGTTCCAAGAGGACACACAGGAGGGCACAAGAGGCAACCATCACGAATTGTAATTGATAACGTGTGGGAAACACGATACCCATTAGCATTGCCGCATTTGCGTTCGGCATATCACCACACACGTGTTCTAAACACGCAATTTGGGGCGATGGCCGTGTGCACATACATACATACATATATATATGTATATATATATTTGTTTATGTGTGTATGTATGTGTGTAATATGCCAGTAGAAGTTTTATGTGTAGGTATGCATGTGCATATGTGTGGATGTATGTATATATGTGCATGGAAATATGGATGTGTGCATACAGGCGTGCATGCATGTAGGTACGTACGTATGTATGCATGTAAGTGTGGACGGAAATATGTACGTAAGTACGTACGTACGTACGTACGTATGCTTGTATGTACATGTGTAGGTATGAGTGTATGTAGGTATGCGTGTTTGTATGTAAATATGTACGTTTGTATGTATGCATGTACGTACGTACGTATGCATGTATGTATTTATGTACGAATATAATTGTGCATGTATGTATCCGCCGGCCCTTCTGGGGGCGCAAAGCTGCAAAGGTGTGCGCGGTCTGCTGTCATGCATTATGTGTTGTCATTTGTTGTTTTGCTTTTTGTCTCTCTAGTCTTGTCTCCTGCCTCTTGCTTACTGTCTGATAAAAGGGGCCCCGCCGCGTCAGCAAGCAGCCACCGGGGGGTGAACCTCAAATCCAGGCTGCCCCGGGCCACCCCAGGATTCAAATGGTGACGCCACCGCGCGGCCAAAACGACCCGAGAGGCCTCCAAGAGTGGCCGACGAGGCTCCGAAGAGAGCCTCAGGAAGTCAAGACGAACAAATGGCCCCCAGATGTCCCACGATGGCCCCACGATGGCCCCAAGACAGCCCAAAATGCCCCCAAGACAGCCCAAGAGGCCTCCCAGAGGCCTCCCAAGAGGGCCCCACGAAACAAAAATGAACGATGCCCCCAACGTTGTTGAAGGTGTTTGGCCTTCTCGCCTTTTCGGTTTTCCGACATTCCGACACGGACCATAGGGGTCCCCAAGATCGCCCCACGACGGCCCCAGAAGCCCCCATGGCGGCCCAAGAGGCCCCGTACACGGCCCCAAGACGGCCGACGACGGCCCCAAAAGGGTCCAAGAGGCGCCCCAGACGGCCCAAAAGGGCCCCAAGACACTCCCAAGAGAGGCCCCAAAGGGAGCCCACGAACCGAAAACTCAACCTCTCCGCCCCGAGAGGGCCCTAGGAGGCCCCAGGGAGGTCCCCTGAGGCCCCCTAGAGGTCCCCAACCAAAAGGCCCCAAGGAGACCCCCAAGAGACCAAACAGATTGTTTCCAAGAGGCCCCAAGGAGACCCCTAAGAGACACCAAAAAGAGCCCCAAGAGGCCCCAAGGAAAACTCCGCGCAGCCGCCCGCACCAGTAATGCGGGGCGCGGCAGAGGGCGACGCCCAATACACGCACACACGCACACACACACGCATACATACATGCATACATACATACATACATACATACATTCATATATACATACATACATATAGACTGACAGACAGACAGACAGACAGACAGGCAGACACACATGTATATACGTACATACATATACAAACATGTACATAAACATATAATACATGATTGTGTGGACGTATGTATGTTTGTCTGTACGTATGTTATATATATATATATAAATAAAACATACAAAAATACATACATATATAAATAATGTAGGTGCATATATATATATATATATATATATATATATATATATATGTGTGTGTGTATACGGTCCTCCCCACACACAGCACGCATTCCGTTGTGTTTTTCTGATGGCGACGTTGCGCACGCCTCTTCAGTTCCTTGTTTCCCCTCTTTGCGACATTCCCCCGTCATTTCCCTCGCCTTCCTTGCTGCACCCCAATTGCGTCATTGGGTGCGTTTTTTTCGGTTCCGCTCGCAAGCGCGCCCTGGCCGCCTGGCTGGCCAACGACCAACAGCAACGCATTGCAGAAGATGCGCACAACACCATCCCCCGAAGAAGCAACCCAGAGCTTGCGGTGGCCACTCTGCGAACACGATGGGCCACCAAACCATGTGTTTTCACATGCGTGCTGGAGATTTTTCCTGAAATGAGAACCGCAGAAACCCCAAGTTGCACATGTGTTCTGGCGTTGGTATTTTTTCGACGCCCGAGCGAACATCCAATCTGCAGCCCCCCACGGCCTGAACCGACAAAATTCACGTGATAACAAAATGTCCAAAACCCCCGGCTTCGCGAGCCCTGCGTTTGTTTGTTCGCAGGGATTTGAAAGATTCGGAACCGCGCGGGGCTCAGGCGTCGATCTAGGCTGGGGCGCGCAACCCCCCTATGTCCACGCCATCCTCGTGAAAACACCAGGTTTCAAGACAACCCATCCTACAATTCCCCAACACCCTTGCGAAGGAAAAACCAAAAAGTTTGGCGCCCCCTTTGCAAGACGGGGCGGGGAGGAGGAGGGCGAGGGGGAGGAGGGGGTTGAATGGGGGTGCGAGGAGGGGGAGGAGGAGGAGGAGGGGGAAGGGGGGGATCAGGTGGAGCGGGGGGGGGGAGGGGGCGGGCGACGCGGAGGGGCGTGGGGAGAAGGGCGGGCGAGTTCGCCATTGCATCGATCAGGGGAAGAATACCTATGGCACTGCACACATTGTCGCGGCAAAGAACGGAACAGCTGCATGCGAGATACGGCGCGAATGCTAGGGAACAATATTGCACATGGCTTTTGGAGAGAGTGCGATGAGGCACAGCATCAGAAATCGCATGGGGCATGAGTCGGAACCTCGTGATGCGAGCATAGGTACTGCGTCTTGGCGGGAAAATGACCCTTGTCCCAGAGATTCTTGAGCGCGCCCTCATCAAGCTCACGAACCGTACTCCCTGTTCCAGGCCTCGTGCAGCACGGCGCCCGTCTCGCGCCGCAGGTCTTTGCCACGGGCCCAGCGCGCCCGCTGGAAGCTGCGGACCTTCTGCTCGAGGTGCACGGAGCCGACGGCTTTGTTCTTGCCGACGACGCGGCGGAGCTCGCGCCAGACGCCGTCGATGCTCTGCGCGCGAGTCTTGACCCAGACTCTCTTCTTGGCGCCGGCCGTCGGCAGGTCGGGGGCGTCGCGGTGCCGCTTTATGCTGCGCGACGGCTTAAGCCAAACCCCCATTGCCCTTCACCGTAGCTTTCTCCTTTTCGTGAACGACCCGGTCGCGAATGACGACCTGCCCCCCCCCCCCCCCAGCTCATGAGACCGCGCTCGGCCCGCGCGGAAGATGCACCTCCTGTCATTCAGCCTCTTCTTCGAGAGAGGCGCCCAATCCGCCTTGCGGACAAGGCCGAGGCCAGAGCCCGGCGCTTGGCCGTCTTCGGCTGGAGGCGGAACAGCGCGAGAGACTCGGGAGCGCCGCGCTGCGCGACCCCGCCCCGCTGCCCCCAGGTCGCCGGGGTCGCAGCGCGTGGCCCCGCGGCGGGGCCCCCCACCCACCCCAAGTCCGCCTCGTCTGCCTCGACGCCTGCCCACTCCGCGCCCTGGCCAAAGATGATCTTCGGCTCGTTGGCGCGCGCGCGCGGCGCGCGCCGCGTGGGGCGAGCCGCAATGATCTCGACGGCCACGTGGTTCCTCTGCGCCAGGAGGCGCTCGGTCGCTCGCGCGCAGCCCGCGACCGCGCAGAAGAGGATGGCGGCCTGGTCTGCAAGGCTCGAGAAGGACTGGCCCGCGCCCTTGCTGAACTTGGAGTAGAGGGAGTGCGGGGTCACATGGCGACTGCACCGACTGCGGCTGCGACGGTGCCCCCGCCCGCCCTCCTTCCCCCGGCCCTTCAGACGCCCCAAGACGCCCTCGCCGCAGCGAGGGCGCGTCGCCCCCCCCCCCCCCCCCCCCCCACACACTTCGGCAAGATGCGCTCTATGCACAGCTTGTCAATGACAGACTTCTCAGAATGGCTAAGGAAGTCCTTGATGCAGCTCGCCCACGCAGCCGCGCCCTTGCGACCCCCCCTCGCAATGGCCGCGGCGCCGCGGCGAATCTGCGGCGCATTCTTTGGCGGGGCAACCTTCGTGCCGATGGTTTTCTTGGCGGCGCGGTCCGTCGCGGGCGCCCCCGTTGCCTTCGCGGGCGTCTCCATGGCCATCATGCGAGAGCGCGGCGGCGCCATGGCGGCGCGGACCCTGGCCCTCTTAGGAAGCGGGAAGAACCGAGACGTCGCTCGCGGTCGCGCGAGGGGGGCGGGCTGCGCGCGCTGACCTGCCAGCCAAGCGTGGCTGAGACGCATGACTGGCCCACGGTCGCGCGCGGAATGCCGCCCCCGCCAATGCGCCCCGCTCTTTCTGCTCCGGACGATGGAACGACCTTAGGAGCTGGGAGCGGCGCAGCGCGCGACGGCCCCATCTGGCGCGCAACGGAACGCGCCCGAAACCGCCGCGCGAGCTGCGGCGCTTTGCAAGGCAATTGCACGCGCGAGAGCGACGCAATTCGGAACGGGCAGCGCAATGCACAAGCGCCCCATCTGGGGCGAATGAGCGCATCTGCGACCGCGGCCGCACGCGTGCGCCTGCGCCCGAGACGCCCGCGCGCGCTGCCCCTGTCCTGCCGATCAGGCGCCCGCGCAGCCTGAGCCTCGCGCCCGCGAAGCCTGGGCCCCGCTGCTTGGAGACGATGCGGTGCCCATCTGCCCCTCCACCTCCAAGATCTGCTCGGGCTCCCCCCCAGCGTCAACTCGTGCATTATTTGGCGAATGGGTGCATCGGTCGACGCAGCCGAGCCCTCGCTGAACCCCCAGGTTCTTCCAGACGCCAGGCCCCAGCTTGACGTGCGCGGCCGGCGACGCCTCTGGCGAGCGCGGCACATCAGGGGCAGCCTCAGGGACCTGGCCGAAGATGTCCTGCTCGTCGGAATCCTCCGAAGGGGTGGACGGGTGCTCCTCCACGGCCGGCGCGCCCGCGGCCGCGTCCGCCCCCGCCTCCACCTCGCACCCCTCGGCCGCGTGCTCGCGCGCCGCGGCGGCGGCGCGGGCTGACTTCACGCACTTCGCCATGAGCTCGGCCATGTCCCTCTTCTGAAACAAGAGCAGACGGTCGAGCTCCTGCGTCGCGGCGAATGCTGGAGCCCTGCAGGCGCGCCCAAATAACCTCGCCTGCATCTGCCTTCAAGTACCCCTCGTGCAACGGGTGCTTCTCGACAGCGCTACCCTGGCGAGCTGGGCGGAAGTGCCGGGATATCTGCGCGTTCGAGAGAATCCCACCCGCCCTCTGGGCGTCGTTGATTTAGAGCGTTTCCTCTCCCACCCCTCCTTGACCCCCTTCGGGGGGGGGGGGGGGGGGGCACCCCCCCTACCCCCTACCCCCTTCCCAATGGACCTGGACAAGCGGTTTCGCGCGGCGCCGGAGCGCCCGAAACGGCCTCGGCGAGGAAGCCCAAATCATTTGTTTCACGACGGTCTGGCCCCATTTTGGCCTCCTGAAGGGGGGGCCTAATTATACGCCCCCCCCCCCCTCTGTGATCGATCTCACCCAAGATGGCCCAAAGATGGCACCCAGGGCTCCCGAGGGCGCCCCAAGAGGGCCCCAAGGTGGCCAGGAAGCCCCAAGAGGCCCCCAAGAGGCCCCCAGGACGCCCCCAAGAAGCTCCCATGAGACCTCCAAGAGACCTCCAAGAGGCCCCAACAAGCCCCCCAGAGGCACCCGAGACGCTCCTAGAGGCCCTGGCGACAATGCCGAAATCGCTGATGCGACTAAGGCGTTCGCCACAGTTTGGCCTCCCGGGGGGGCGCTGCTTCAGATGACTCCAAGAGTGCCTGCGAGAGCCAAAGATGATCCCCAAGATGGCTCAAGGTATCCCTAGATGCCTCAAGATGGCGCCCACGATGCTCCAAGAGGCCCCAAGACCGCTCCAAGACGGCTCCAAGTTGCCGAAGAGCTCGCCCAGGAGGCCCCATATAAGCCAAAATCCTGCCAACCCCTATGGAACATCAATGCGTTTGGCTTCTCGCCGAGGCCTCAACAAGATGGCTCCAAGATGGCCCAAGAGGGCTCCAAGAGCGCTCCCAAGGCTCCCAAGAGCGCTTCAAGCGGGCCCCAAGAGACGTCCAGGAAGCCCCAGGAGGCTCCAACAGGCGCCCAAGAGGCCTCCAAGAGGCCCCCAAGAGAGCCCCACTAGGCCCCAGGAAGCTCTCCGAGGCACCCAAGACGCTCTAAGCGGCGTCTGGGACCGCCAAGAGGCCCCCAAGACGCTCCAAGAAGCCTCCACTGGGGGGCCCTTCCTCTGCGTGCTGCCCGCTTCCCTGATCGAGGCAATTCCTCTGGGCATCGTTTCTGGATGGGCTGGCGGGGATTCGCGAAGCGTCAACAATGTTGCGCCGCCTCAGCATCGCCCCGATCAGACTGCCGGAGAAGTGCTTGGGGAAGGCAGACAGCTGCGTGTCGATGAAGAACTGCGTCGTCTTCTCGCCCTCGTCGCGGCTGGTGGCGGCGAATGCCCAATCTTCAAGCGACGGTTCTGCGGACGCATTGCGCTCGTTTTCCCCGCCGAACCTCGCCCGCCCCCACGCGCAGTTGGCCGCGCCCCACCCGACATAGGCCATCGCCTGCATCTTGGTCGGATCGAAGAAAATCCGCGGCAGGGGGGGGGGGCAAGAAGGCCGATCAGGCCCCCCGATCGACGGGGGCATCTCGCGCCGCGCAGGACGCGCGCGAGAGACAAATAACGCCAGCGTCGAGCAACGCGGCCGCGGCCAGCAACCCCCCCCCCACCCGCCCGCACCTCCGAGCACGCGGGGCCGCTGGTCGTAGAGGCCCCGTCGTCGAATGCGCAAGGGACCCATTCCTCCCCGACCTCCCCGCGGAAGAACTCCATCCGACCGACGCCCGCGACGCCGCGACGACCTCGCTGCCCCGCGCCACCCCCATGTCGACGTGCCAGCGCCAGGATGTACATGAGAGGTGTCTTGCCAATCCTGGTCTCGCCAACGGTGAACAATGCGTTCGTCACCAACGCCTCGACGATGCGCCATGCGATGTCCAGATACTTCGCGCGAATAGCATGAAGCAGGCACGGGCAATGTGTTTCTTTGACAGCAACGCGGCCCCTGTCTTGGATGTTCTTGAGCATTCTGTCAATAAGCCCTCGCCTGAAGTGGTGCATTGGGCGACCTGGGTCGACGAGCTTCCCCCCGACCCACGGCATTTGCCGGCGGTCGGAATTCCCGCGCAGCGCCTCTGCCATGATGAAGTCGAAGCCCGCGCGCAGCTTCCTCTTCTCATCCGCGCTGTCCTCGTCGCCGGGCGCGACGGCCGCTGGCGCCGCGACTGGCGCCTGGACCTGCCATTCGTCGAACGAGATGCCACTCGTGCTCTCGAACTCTCGAACATCAGGTACACCGTCTTCAGCGTCGCGTAGCGGTCGGAAGTCCAGCGCGGGACACGGGGCCCCCCGGCAGTCAACTCCCGCTGGATGGCGTTGAAATTCTCGCCACTGAGGAATTCGATGAACTTCGCCACGGCGTTGTCGCCGCTTGCAAACTTCCACGCGCGCAAATCGAGAAGCATTGCGATCGCGGCCTCCGCGGGGGGCCCCAGAGGCACCGGCAGCTCGTCGCACTTCCCCTTTGCTGTGAGTTCCTCGACTTCGCCCCAGACAGTGGACAAATCGCCGGGGAAGCGACCGCGCCCACAACCCCACCGGTTGTCTTCCGGGCGCGGCCTTCCCATAGCTTGAGGGGCGAGTCCCACGCGGTCGCGCTGCCGGGGCTGCAGGCGGCGCCACCGACCACCATCGCTTCCGCGAGCATCGCAGGGGGCCCCTTTCATGATTGCCGCTGCGAACGCGCGTTGGAGGGCGCACTCGGCGCGGCTCGGGCGCCCCGTGGCCCTGCCGAGGGGCGCCATTCCCACTGCCTGCACGTTCGCCATCGCAGGAAAGTCTCGGCTGCCCCGCGGGCAGAGGTTGCGAGCGCGAGCCAGTCATGCCTGCGGCGGGTGGAGATGGCGGAAGGCGGGCAGTTCTGACGGCAAATTGCCATCATGTCTAAACACCACGCATAGGGGGGTCTCATTCGAGACTCCCCGACAAGGGGGATCTCGTTCAAGATCCCCCTTCCTGATGACCAACGCCAACACGACATAACATTATGAGGCGGTCACGGCTCGCCCCACAAATGATACGCGCGATTTCACGAGGGTCGATCGAACGGGGGGGCGCACCCGGCGGCGCGATGCGTCAGCATGTGTGCGCGCGCGCGTCATTAGCAGCCCCGCGCAGGAGGGGTCGCGGGCGCCTGCCTCACTTCATGCCAAAGCAAGCATCCCGCAGGAATGAATTGCCCCTCGAGATCCACCTCGCTGGGTCCATGGTGAGCCAGGCCCGCTGCTACCTGTCTTTCGGCGTGGCCCAATGGTCGAAGCGGCCCTGTCGCGCGCGGAAAACCTTGAAGGCAGCATTCGCCTGATCGAGCTCTGCCTGATGCGTCTCGAGGAGCTCCCCCTGCTGCTTGTTTTCCTTCGTGAACCGCTGGTTGTCCCGCTGCAGTTGCTTGACCTGCTCGTCCTGGCCCCGTGCCCTCCCAAACTTCCTGGAAAGCTGCCCCATGAGATTCCTGTTCTTCTCGCGCAAGTCGTCGCAACGCTTGTTGCTATGTAGGGTAACGTCGGCCATTGCGCCGCATAGCTGCTTATACGATGCAGCTTTGAACTGGTTGAGCGCCTCGTGCAGCTTCTGCTTCACCCAAGGTCTGTTCATGAACGCCTTCAATGCCTTCACGCGGAGTCTGAGCATGTTGTTGACACGTTTGCGCTCGAGCGCTTCCTCCGACGACGAAGGCATGATGGCAAGACGTGGGCAACTTGAGCCAAAAGAGGCTACAATAGCAGAAGGAACGTGAAGGACAACAGGGAATGCGATGAGGGGGATTGAGAAGGAGAGCGAGAGGGGCAGGAAGAAGGCGAGGACGAGGAAGGGATCAAGACAGGGAGGACGATGGGAGGAATAAGCATAAGTGGTAAGAGGGCGTGGATGGGTGAGGCATGAAGAGGAAAAAGGATGGATCCACTCAGTGAGGACGATTGGTAGTAAAGACATGAAGGTTAAGAAGAAACGGATTGGGGAGGGAAGCATGAAGAGGAAGAGGGAGGGACCAAGACAGGGAGGGCGATGGGGAGGCAGAAGCACGAATGACAACCAGAAGTGGACGGGGGGACAAACATAGGAGAAAGGACGCAGACAAGGGAGAACGAGCGGGGACGGATGAAGGATGGGAGGACGACAAGTGAGAGTAGGAATGGACGCCTCAACAACTGATGCAACATCAATGCCTGCTGGGGGTGGGGCTGCGCATCCATATGTAGATCTGAATATGTATATGTATATGTATGTGTGTACATGTATGTACGTAAGTATATATACACACATACATAATATATGTATAAATACGTACATACATACATACACACATACATACACACATACATACATGTACCTATACAATTACAATTACACATGTACACATACATATACACATACACACAGATACGTAAACATATACGTATACATGTACATATGTATAGATGTATATATAAAAATATGTATCCGCGGCCATGCCCCCTGGCGCGGTGAGGCGCGGAAGAAAGCCAAAATGTAGCTGGTAGGGCGTTTCATCGAAGCAACATTTAATGACGCTCCCCCCCCTCAATTACTCGCAGACCGCCGCATGCACCGCCCCTGCTGTCCGAGGCCACTTCCCTCGTGCCCGCTCGGGGATGGTGCACTTCCAGCATGACAACGAATGCCGGCTCCCCATTCCACACTCGCCCGCTCGAGGATGGTGCACCCCCCGCATGACAACTAATGCCTAAACTCTCAATCCGTGCGTGACCGCTCGAGGATGGCGCACGTCCCGGGTGACACCTAATGCCTGAACCCTCATCCACGCGCGCCCGCTCGAGGATGGCGCACTTCCCGCATCGCAGCGAATGCATGAACCCTCATTCCATGCATGCCCGCTCGAAGGTCGTGCTCTTCCCGCATCGCAGCTGACTGACCCCTCATTCCATGCATGCACGCTCGAAAATGGTGCTCTTCCCGCATCGCAGATAATGCCTGAAGCCCCCTCCCACGCGCGCTCGCTCGAGGATGGCGGACTTCCCGCATGACAGCTAACGCATGAACCCTCATTACATGCATGCCCGTTCGAATCTGGTGCTCTTCCCGCATCGCAGCTAATGCCTGAACCCCCCGTCCGTGCGTTCCTGGTCGAGGATGGTGCACTTCCCGCGTGGCAGCTCATGCCTGAACTTCCCCTTCATGCGGGCCCGCTCGAGGATGGTGCAATTCCCGCATGGCAGCTGGTGCCTGAACCCTCATTCCATGCGTGCCCGCTCGAAGAGTGAGCTTCCAGAGTGGCTGCTACGTCCTAGACCCATCATCCCACGCGCGTCGAGGACCATCCGCGTCCCGCATTTCCAGGCGCCGCCCCAAGCGCCCCAGGGCCGTCCACGCCACGCTTGCTTGTTGAAAACGATGGATATGCAACCCCCGCTTCGAGGCCAGCGCAGCCAACCGAGGACACCAAGATGGCACACCATGTCTCGAAGACTGCCCAAGATGGCCCCACGGTGGCCGATTAATGCTCCAAGACGGCCCCCAAGATGCATCCAATGGGCCCAGAAATTTCACAAGGGGACCTCCAGTAGGGTCCGAAGATGCCCAACTCGGTGATTCCCGATGTGTGTGAATGATGTTCGCAGTCTCGCTGTTTCGGGCTGCCGTCGGTTCAAGATGGCCCACGAAGACCCCACGGCCCACGACAGCCCCCAGGCCCCCACTACACGGCCACGAGGACCCCTTATGACGGCCCAAGAGGAACCCACGCTGACGTCAAAGGCGACAAGACGGGCGAAAAGGACCCCAAGGGACCCCCAATACTGCCTCACTGGAAGGCAAGGTACAGGTACCCTCAAGAAGGCCCCACACAATGTATCATCGGCATCATCGTCATCATCATCATCGTCATCATCATCATCATCATCATCATCATCATCATCATCAGCATCATAATCATCATCATCATCATCATCATCATCATCATCATCATCATCATCATCATCATCATCATCATCATCATCATCATCATCATCGGCATCATCATCATCATCATCATCATCATCATCATCATCATCATCATAATCAGCATCACCATCATCATCATCAGCATCAGCAGCAACACCAGCATCACCAGCATCACCATCAGAATCAGCAGCAGCATCATAATCAGCAGGATCATCAGCAGCATCAGCATCGGCATCACCACCACCATCATCATCATCAGCAGCAGCAGCAGCATCGTAAGCATCATCAGCATCATCAGTATCAGCAGCATCCACAGCAGCATCATCACCAGCAACATCAGCATCATCACCACCACCACAATCATCAGCATCATCAACATCAGCGTCAACATCAGCGTCAGCATCAACAGCCGCATCAGCATCACCATCAGCAGCAGCATCAGTACAAAACTCATCAGCATCATCATCATCATCATCATCAGCAGCAGCATCAGCATCATCAGCAACATCATCAGCATCGTCATCAGCTGCAGCAGCATCATCATCAGCATCAGCATCACCATCACCAGCACCATCACCAGAACATTACCATCAGCAACATCGGCGTCGCCATCAGCATCCTCCTCGTCAGCATCATCATCAGAAGCAGCAACACCATCATCATCAACAGCATCATCACCCGCATCAGCATCCGCATCAGCATCAGCGTTTCATCATCGTCGTCCTCATCACTATCAGCGGCATCACCACCATCATCAGCAGCATCACCATCATGCTTAGAACCATCAGCCTCCATATCAACATCAACGTTAGCAGCATGGGCATCAGTGTCATCATCAGCACCATCAGCATCATCATCATCAGTGTCACTATCCTCACCCTCACCAATCATCACCATTGTAGTTGTCACCGCCGCCACCATCAGCACCATCGACCAGAACTGTCATCACCACCATCATCACCATCATCGATCAACGTCATCGGCATCGTCCCCATTCGTATCACAATCCTCCTCATACTTACCACGGCTCGCCGCAACTGGAGGCACGAAGAGTCACGCGTGACGGCCTCCCGCACCCACTCAAACCGAATGCTGGGCTGGCACGGTTACGGAACGTGCCGCAAGCAGCTGGGTCTATACGTGTATGCAGCACCAAACCTGATACGCAGTCACAGCGTACTGGCGGTATGCCTTCGCACGCTGATAAGTATGATCGCGACGCCAATCGACGTTATCGACATTACCTGGCGATAGACATGCAGGTAATCTCTCCATCCCTTCACGTTCGACGGCAACATCAGCACACGGAGTCGATAAAGCTGGTGGTGGTGAGGGTGGAGATGATAAGCATGGTGGTGATACGCAGGAGGTGATAAGCATGGCAATGGTATTTGGGGTCATGGTCATGACCATTGTGATGGCAAAGGTGACGGCTAACTCTGACATCTTCACGTTCCCCCCCCCCCCGACACCCCACCCCGAGCCACGAACAAGAAACGTGCACACACATGTCCTCACCCCTTTCCGATGAAACTGCCGACCAAACGTCCTCTGCCTGGCAAGCACTGCCATCTACACTTCCTCGCCCGCCATGGATACCGCTGCCACGCACATGCTCCCACCCCTAACTAAACATGCAGCCAACCTGTTCCTTCCCCCCTCCCCCCCCCCACCCAGCCAAACCCATCACCAACACTGGGCTAGTTCTGCCTCACATCCCCCCTTGCTAAATCGTCCAAGTACCTACCCTCACCACATCAGCTAACACCATCACCCAGATCCCCCATCGTGTCGGGACGCGTTAGACGGCGATGACTGTATGCTGTGAGTGGTCGTTTCTGTAGCCTTCCTAGGGGGACCACAACCCTCGGGGCGCCCATTGACATACTCAATATCGTTCCTCATACGTTTTGATCTCTGACATTCTCCAAGGCTTCAAACAAGTCCAAAGACGGCCCCAACTCACCCCAAGACGACTGCAATTTGCTCTAACACTGGCCATGGACTGTCCAAAGGTCCCCCTCCTCACTGGCCTGAAGATGCCCCAAAGGGTCCTGGAAAGCTCCAGGAAGCCTCCAAGAGGCCCCCAAGGGACTCTGGGAAACAAGCACATGTAAAACGTCGCTTCCCTCCCAATGCTGGTTGGCCTTTAATCTCCTCAGGAGGGCTTCCCCAGAAACTTCCAAGAAGCCACCACGATGGACGAAAACGGAGCCTCAAGACGGCCCGAGAACTCCGAAAGACAGCCGAGGGTCCCAAGACCCCCAACTAGCAGAGGAGAAAACCCATAGGGCCCCCAAGAGGACCCAAACAAAATTCAACCAAACAAAAACAATAAGCTTCCAACAACCCCCCCAAGAGGCGGCGCAAGACCCATGTAACGATATGGCCGCGCCAAACTACAGCAAAACAACGCTTTCCCGACAATGCCAGAGTTGATCTTCCGATTGGCGTGCTTGGCAGGATAGTCATGCATGCATGCACGCATTTCGATGGTACGCTGGCGCGGTGGCGGGGATTTGCCGCAGGCACCTGGGTATTCTCACTTACCGCGGGCAAAGCTGTCATGCGAACATGATTACTCCTCCGAAAGGCAACGCAAGCAACAACTACCGCCCAACAAATCCTCACCTACCGTGGACAAAACAACACACCCATGTATACTCTCTCCTCCAGCCGAAATAACCACCCCAATCTGCTTACACACGGCTGAAACCACCATACAAATATCCTTTCGCTAATCCCAAGCTGACTACAGCAACCGCCCAAAGATCAGCACATCCCTGCTAAAACTAAAATCAAAATGTCCTCCCTGTCTCTCTGTTGTTCTTTGTTTCTTGAACTATTTCTTTACTTTTCTCCCGTTCCCCCTCTCTCTCTCTCTCCCACTGACACTCGCACATGGCCTGGCATGATGTGAATCGTGGGCAGCGCCTTGCCAGGGAACAGCAGCAAGTTGCCTATGGATACAATACAGTTGCGCGTGCGAGCGTTACAAAGGACGCGAAGGCACCGCAAGCGGAACCCAGCGGCTGGCTGGGAAGGCACAGCAGGTCGGCTTCTAAAATTATCAGTAGTCGCCCGGCAGCGCTGGAAAATCTGGCGGTCGAGGCCGAGTCAAGCGGGTCCTCACGGTGAGGAGTCGTCCAGCTTCAGCGGATCTAGGCCCTCATCTTTGCGCCGCATCTGCTCCACGATGCCCTGGTCAGTCAGCCGCTTGTCCCCCCTACGAGTGAAGTCGAAGAAGTCCGGATGAATCCCATACTTTGTCGCGTACGGCGTCACCTCGTGGATACTGTTTCTCGCCGGCGAAAAGAAGCCGACACGCTTCCCCAAAGTCGCCAGAACGCCTCTGTCTGCTCCGTGACAGTCGACATCTGGCGAGGTCGGGGAGTCTGGGCAGCCTGGGGAGCTGCCGAAGCGAAACATGCTCCTGTCGGCTGCAGACGAGCGGGACCTTGGCCAAGAGTGACCACCGGTACGCGGCTCGCCGATCGCTGCACGCGGTGCGACGGCGCTGGCCTGCGTGCCTGGGCATGGCCCGCTCACAGCCGCCGAAGGCCGCGAACCAAAGGACACTCCGACCAAGGGCGACCCTTGCCCCATCGTTCGGAAGAAATGGGTACAGGGCAGCTTTTAATACATAGGATTGTTAAAAACATTGGATGGATGTTTAACACATGCTTAATTTATGAATACATTAATGCATAAACTCATCCTTCTATTTATTAATCAACCCTTTATTCTTGATACATGGTCCGCACGCGGAGCATGTATTAAAAATGGCACTGTACACACATGAAACAGGAAGGCATCGAACGCACACGGGTCTTCCGCCCTCCCCCCGAAGAGGAGGGACGCGGGAAAGCCGCTCGATCCTCGACAGCGGAAGGCGCCGAAGGCAGGTTGGAACCTGGGAAACCAAAAATACCCACCTTCAACGAACGATGGGCACGTGCGGCCGATCCTGACCCTGCTCATCTTCGACCGAGCGGCGCGGACGTCGTCCGTACCCCTCCACTTCGGCGACAGGCTGCGCTGGAAGCGAC
>CAUYUJ010002492.1:222019-229182 GCA_963575745.1 Prorocentrum cordatum
ACCGCTGAAGCGAGTGCCGCCACGGCTGCCTCGAATGAACGAGAGAAATGTATTACTGGACCACGTGTCCTTCCCCCTTCTTCAGGAGTTGCGTAACGCCGAGGGGGTTGAGGGAGATCTGGCAAACAGAGGGAGGGGGTCCAGGACCTACGACGTTTCGATTTAATCGACCTCCTTTCGATGATCCTCATAACGCGCGTTAGCGCGAACGTGTGCTTCCCCACCGAAGCCCTGAAATCCAGCGCAGGCGTCGTAATGAGATCCGACAGCGGTTGTGTGTACCGGCTCGGTAGACAAGTACTCGGGATCCATGGGATGTTGCGTAGAACCGAGAACCCGTTGCATAGGTGAGAAACCACTCCGAGTCTGGCAAGGGTTCCGGACAGAGCAACACAACTCCCCAACAGCGAACCATTCGGATGGTTTATCGGGAGCTACGTTATGAACGGCTAAACGGCCGTTCCAATATTTTTCAGCAACTTCCGGTCGACCGTTTCACCATGGAGAACGAGCACCGCGGGAAATCGTCACGCGCTGTTGTTTTGTATGTTTTCGGCGAACGTTCCCTGAAACTCGATTCCAGGATCTGCAACGACACCCTCTGGCATGCCAAACGCGCGTGCCTATGTGCGCACACATGCTTGCCATATTACCTCTGATGACTTCCCCGCCCCCACATGTCCAGCCAACTGACATACGTGCCCCAACATGTGATGTTGATCCAAAAATGCGGCGCATCACCACCTGTACGCAGTAACATGATTGAATCGATAAGACTTGGAATCAGCAGCAGGGCGGCGAGCGCAGGGTCGTTCGTGCGCGCCACACTCGTCGCACTTACATATGTCCCATACCCAGCGTGCCATTTCAAGCTGGGAACTACCCCGTCTCAGAGTCGAACAAATCTCGAATCCCAGGATGACTGGAATTGCCGTTGGCAAGCTTGAGATCGGATAGCTGTTCTGCAGCGGGCGCCCAATCGCGCCGGGCGGGCACTTCATTATCACTGTCAGGTTCGGCGCCAGGGCCATCAACAATAATCCCCCCAGGCACGTCTTCTCCAGGAGCCGCTTCCACAGGAAGACTGAGACGAGCCTTGTTCACTGAGAGCGCCTGCTTGATCTGTTTTATCTGTTGACAGGAAATCGCGCCAATGCGCCCTCATCGAGCTCCGAAGATGAAGCAAAAGCTCCACTGGCGGTCCGCCACGAAATCAATCGCCGCGCCCCCTAGCAAGACTCGACCGCTTCTACCGAGTCCAGCAGCGTGGCGGGCTGCCGCGATGCACCTGGAATGGGTGGGAGTCTGCGCGCCGGCCCTGGCAACCGGGGCGGCAATCGCGATCCACCCGGGGCACCTCTAAGCAAAACCACGCGCTTGCCGGACACTGGGCCAGCCAGGCTCACGCCGGTAGCGCCCGGAGAGAGAAGTTGCCCAACCTGACTGAGACTGACGTCCCGAAGGCGCATTCTCGCTGGCAAGGCGCCAGTGGACATCGCGCCAGCAGCAGCTCGGCGGCGAGAGAAAGCACGGCCACTCCACAGTTTGGCTACGGCGCGATCGCGAGAGGAACCAGACCAAGCATCCTGACCAATGAGTATACATCCTCTGTCGTCTCGGCAGGGGTTGAGAGCCCGTCGCGGGGCTCGCGATGCTTTCGGACACGCGCCCCGCGACCGTTGAAGACAGGTTCTGCTCGCGAGTCTATCAGATGTCGG
Organism: Prorocentrum cordatum; assembly: GCA_963575745.1. Classification (NCBI taxonomy): domain Eukaryota; class Dinophyceae; order Prorocentrales; family Prorocentraceae; genus Prorocentrum; species Prorocentrum cordatum. Next base: position 223,738 of record CAUYUJ010002492.1, read on the forward strand.
CCCCCTCCACGATCGCCTCGAAACCGCCCCCGACCTTGGCGCGATCGCGCAACTCGCGTTCCGCCGCGCACGTTGCCAGACGCGCGAGTTCTTGATGCGTCGCCAGTTCGCCTGACTCGCGAGCCCCCGCGCACCGCTCGCAGTCTGGAAGTCCTTCTCAGAGACCTCCTTCAAGGCGCAGCCCGGACGCATCCCGAACGCCACCCGCGCCCAGTGGCCCGGCCTGCCCGCGCCGACGAAGCCCTCGACGGGGGGCCTCGTCCAGCGCATCTAGCAATCGTCGCGCGCCCACCAGAGGGTCTCGCTGTTGCCCCGACGGCGAGGCGGCCTCCTCGGGGCGCCTGCACGCGGCCTGATCGGCCCCCGCGGCGCCCGCCCCGTCGCGCCCCGGCCTCTTGCCCGCCGCGAACCGCTCCCCACTGGAGATCTTCAGGACACGAGTGAAAGGCCCCCGGCCCCGGAACTGAGGCGCGGATGGCGCGGCCTCGTCGCCCGGAGCCCCGGCGCCCCGAGCAAGTTCCCGTAGGTGCCCGCGCCGATGCGCGCCTCCGCGCGGCGCTTCATGGCCGCGCGGCCCAGGATGGAAGAGTGGCTTCACGCGAAGTTGTTTCCTTCCCACGTCCGCGTCTCTGGAGCCACCAGGAACTGGCTGGACCCGCTGGCTCTCGACGGCCCCGGCCGCGGCCCCTTGTCGGCGAGGGCGCGCCCCGCGAAATTCAACGTCGCACGAGGCGCCAGGGGAAGCGGCAGCTGGCTGAGAAAGACTGATTTGAGCCGAGGGCGCCTGCGGATTCACATAAAAAGCGGCATCCTCAGGCCCGACGACCTGGCAATGTCCCTGAGTCTGTGGAGGGACAACTTCGACGTTCTGCTTTCTCTGCCAACCATCGTCGGGAAGATCGAAAATATGGGCCACGATGCGTCTGCCTGCCCCTACCTCGCGCGCCCTCGATTGACCCCCGTCGAGTGGCTCCCAAATGATAACGCCGCCAGGCAGGTCCAGAGCCGCGCCGAGCTGCCCGAGCATCTCCACTGGCAGGAGCAAAAGAAGATCGCGGGCAATCAGATGCACCGCGAGCACCTCAATTCTTTGCCACGGCAACAAGCAGGGTCCAACAAATAGAGAAACTCGGTAGATCCTCCGACGCCCATGGCGCCCATTCCAAGAGCGGGTTTCTGCGCTGGCCTCAAGCCGCAAGTGTTTCCTGGATATCCCACCGTTTTCTCAGCTGATCTTCGCAGCAGACTCCATGCTGAGCTCCAGCATTCACTCGGCCGAAACCCACGTGGATCAGAGGTCACCTGAGAAGATGTTCGACTGCGCCAGCAGCTGCGAAGACAAGAAAGTAAAATTGTCCCGGCAAAGCAACCTAAAAGCGATGTGTAGGAGCATATCTGGAAGCATTCCCCTTAAGATTCAGATGAGAATCCAGTGGTAGAATTATGCTGTTCTCGCAGTCGTAGTAGCATTCGCGATGACAGTCGCAGTGGCAACGGCAGTCACAGTCGCAGCCTCAGCCTCAGCCTGCCTCAGCCTCAGCCTCAGCCTGCCTCAGCCTCAGCCTGCCTCAGCCTCAGCCTCAGCCTGCTTCAGCCTCAGCCTCAGTCTGCCTTCAGCCTCGGCCTCAGCCTCAGCCTGCCTCAGCCTCAGCCTGCATCAGCCTCAGCCTCAGCCTCAGCCTGCCTCAGCATCAGCCTGCCTCAGCCTCAGCCTCAGCCTCAGCCTCAGCCTCAGCCTGCTTCAGCCTCAGCCTCAGTCTGCCTTCAGCCTCGGCCTCAGCCTCAGCCTGCCTCAGCCTCAGCCTGCCTCACCTCAGCATCAGCCTGCCTCAGCATTCAAAATGTGGCCCGGGAATGGAGTTCTGGGAACTCGAAGAACACGAAGTGGCCTACAGTTGGCTCCGGGCATTCAAAATCATGCCCAGGAATGGAGTTCTGGGACCTCGAAGACCACGAACTGGCCTACAGTTGGCTCCGGGCATCCAAAATGTGGCCCGGGCATGAAGTTCTGGGAATTCGAAGAGCACGAAGTGGCCTACAATTGGCTCCGGGCATCCAAAATGTGGCCCAGGAATGGAGTTCTGGGAGGTCGAAGAGCACGAAGTGTGTGACTGCTGGTTCCGGTTATTCAAAATGTGGCCCGGGAATTGAGTTCTGGGAGGTCGAAGAGCACGAAGTGTGTGACTGTTGGCTGAAGACGAGCCCGGTTCTGTTCATGGTTCTCCTGCCCGGCACTCGCCCAGACCCCCCTGAGGAGTCCAGCTGCTCTCTTTTGACCCTACTAGAAACCTATCAGCAAACGCTGTTAGGTAATAACGAATTCCACGCTGGATCGCACGTCCCCGTTGACGAACGCCATGCAGAGCGTCATCTGCCTCGAGAAGAACAGCCTGGAAACCGCCGGAGCTCGCCTGCCGCTAGCGCGCTCGATCGCCCGGCTCGCTCGCGCAGCCCAGCGCCGCATCTCCCCGAGCCAGACGCGCTTCGAGCGGTTCATCAGTTCACTTGCGGCCCAACGCCTCGGTCGAGCATGTCCACTTCGTTTCCCTCGACGCGCCCCATTGCGGGAGCCTTTGGACTTACCTGTTCGGAAGAGGCTGTTTTAACGGAGCCTCGCCCAAACTTCGGCCCACGCAAGCACTGTCGCCCCTGACCGCAATTGGTGCAAATGGCGACAGCCTCGTCATCATCCACAATCGCACCCTCGGGCACGCACCCAGCTACGAAGAGCATGTCTTCGTCGTCCGTGCACCTGAGAGACTCAGTCAGGACATCGTTTTCCTCGTAGGACCCGGGCAAGGTAAACAGAGACTGTTCCATGAGAAACCAATGGATGTCATCGTGGTCAGACTCCTGATCGCCATGTCCGTCGTCGTCTCCCAGATATCCGACGAAACACGAGGCGGAACCCATTCCATGAATGCGATGGCCGCCTTTGCCTGAGGGTAGTGGTCGTTCGAGCTTCCGAAGCTTCTCACACGCCGTGCCAAAACCAGATGACTCCTCAATGCAATACTCAACTGTCTCCCAAGCGGCTCGAGTACGCTTAGATTCTGTGAGAAGCACGTGTCCTTCTCAATTCCCCCGGTAGGATCACGTGCTCCTCATGTTCTTGGAAGAGCACTCGCTCGCGAGCGATATATTTGATCGGGGATTCGTCTCGCTTCCGCTTGGCGTCGTCAGAACTGAAAAATTGTTTCAAAAGCGTTCGGCATCCTGCGGTCTTGGCACTCGGCGGAAGCCATTATTAATATGTTTGATCACAACCTGCCCGCTGTCCACCGACCGAGGACAGCGGGTCTTTGGTGAGTTAGTTGATAATGATTTTTAGGTCATCTCTGGCGCAATGAAAAATATGATATCCGTGTTGTCGCATCTGGATTCTGGTAGTCGTGAGCCACATACGCAGCTCTTTCATGTAAGGATCTAAATGAGTAGCATGAGATGTTCCATCCCAAATGGGAAGAACGTCGCTCGGCATATTCAAGCCCTCCGATAATTCAGGAATGCGCCCCCTTCTGGCGATTCGAAGATCTGGCAGCGGTATCCCCCCAGTAAGTCGGAACGATCGGAATGAAAAAGCACAGCCTGTCCCCGCAGAGGCGTGTTCAACCGAGTTGGCTCAGCCGGCGAACCACGGCCCCGCGCGCTCCAACTTGATGAGGATGTCTGCGCATTGGGTTGTGTCTCCGTCTGGGGCTGTGAGAACCAGCGGGACCAGTCTTGATCTGACCAGCCCACATCGCCATCACCGTCCCAAAGAACGTCTCCTCGTCCTCGCCTCGTGCCCAAGGATCCTGTCCTGGTTGTGACCGAAGACCATATGGAAGCGCACACTCGCGAAGCTAAGCATCGTCTGGAAGATCCAGGGCGGCGTTCGGTGCAAGAGGGTGGGAAGCGGAAGAAAGGAGACAATATAATGAAAATTGTCACCCAAATGTCGAAGTGACAAAAAAGTCGGCCTGACTCCCCTCGTGGATGGCAACCACGGGCTCCGCTGCCACTGCGGAGTGTAAGGGAGTAACTGTATGGAACACAGAAAGACACGGGCCCGTGCTACAAGAGAGCACGTTCTCTTTTCTCTCACGGGGGCCAAGGCGCGCCCGTCCCCTGCGCGCCAGGTGACTCGAGGGCCCTTGTGAGCCACAACGGCGGCACACAAGGGTGGTGGGACAGAGGCAAAGGAGGAGGAGGAGGAGGAGGAGGAGGAGGAGGAGGAGGAGAGGCTGACATGGGGGGGAGGAAGAGGACGAAGACAAGGAGGAGGAGAAACAGGAGGAGGATGACAACCACACACACACACACACAGCTGGTCATCACCCCCTCTCCTGGCCGCCCCCCATAAATATGTGTTCCCATTTCTGTCGCCTGGTGCCAAGCCTTGGGCGCTGTGCGCGAGCGTTCTGCTGGCCCGTCTGGCGCGGCGCGCAGCAGCACGGCGCGAGACAGGAGAAGGAGCGATAATGAGAGGAGGAGGAGGAGGAGGAAGAGGAGGATGAGGAGGAAAGAACAGGAGAAGCAGCAGGAGGAGGAGCAGAACCAGGGAAGACGACGACGACGACGACGAAGACGACGACGACGACGACGACGACGACGACGGCGACGATGACCGGGCCCGGCGGCGAGCGGTCGGCGGCGGTCGCGCCCGCGTCACGCCATGGCGGCAGGGCGGCCGGGCGCGCGGCCCCCCGGGGGCGGCAAAGGCGGCGGCCTCCTCGGCGGCGAGGGCGGCGGGCGGCGGCGGAGGCGTGGAGGATCGAGGCTCGGTCGAGGTCTCGCTGTGTTGCGGCGTTCTGGTAGAGGTTTTGTCCTCGGTCGAGGTCCCTCGGTTTCGAGGCATTTTTTCCTCGGTCGGGTTTTTCGTCGGTTCGGTCGAGGTTCTCACTGGGCCCCAGGACCCTCGAAAATAGATCCGGGAGAAAGGACCGGCCAGGGTGGGCCCAGTCCTGGGCGGTTTTCGAGGGAAGTGGAGGTGCGTGGATCCAGGTTCGCCGTTTCTGGAAGATTTTCGTGCGTCGGGCCTCCAAACGGCCTCTCGTGGCCACGCCTGTTTCCGCCTCGAGAGTCTGGTAGGAACGCAACCCTGGACAAGTCTGGGCGTCGTTTGTTGAAGCGGCAACGACGACGTCGGCGGCGGCGACGATGGCGAGCGAACCCTCGAGCCGATCGAAACCTCCCTTCGACAGGAGGCCACCAACTATGCGCCTACACCGCTCCTGGGTCCCAAGAACGACGTGGCCCAGGAATGGCCAAGCCAAGAATTTCGAATCTCTTTCACGGTACGGACGATTGGAGCCCTTGCTCTGGTTCAGGCACCCAGAGACCACCTGGCTCGGAGGAAGTAGAGGTCCTCCTCCTCCTCCTCCTGCTCCTCCTCCTCCTGCTCGGAGGAAGTAGAGGTCCTCCTCCTCCTCCTCCTCCTCCTCCTCCTCCTCATCCTCCTCC